>JAGFZM010001727.1:0-84496 GCA_017657215.1 Limnothrissa miodon | reverse complement strand
TTTTTTTTTTTTTTTTTTTTGCTTCTTCAGATCTCCTTCTTTTCTTTTCTCTTCTCCTTGCCGCATGGCAATCCTGGCCATTTTGATGCAGGCAGAGGCAATTCTACATTTCCCGAATAGCCGAGACAGGAGCAATCGTCAAAATTTTGGTGTCAACCATTCTATTACATTTTAGACAATCTGTGAAAGGGGCTCAAAGTGTAAAAAAAAACATACTAACCCTTTAAAACTAACTTTAAAGCATGATCAGTCACTATCACCTCACCAGAAAGATAGGTGGTGGTTGAAGGTCGACGGTAGTAATTAGTCGTTGGTGGTTCGTCGCGTTGTGGGATATCCTCTCATGTGCTACATAGCGCCCATCACAACATACGGCTCCACTGATTATGTTGCGCCATGTACAGGGAAAACAGATAAGTAGGTTACAAAACATAATAGAAATCTACTCAGTAGGGTAGAGAGAGACAATTTCAAGATTTGGTCACTTGGCCTATATCTTTGTAGTAGTGTTGTCATGATACCAAAATTTTGACTTCGATATGCAACCTGCTAGAAATACCTCGATACTTGATACTGAACCAAATCCACAGTGAAACTCTAAAAAGTCTGGAAAAAGAGATGAATAATGATCCAGCTAGGTCTCACAATGGCTTAATTTTCAACAGCTTGCTTCTTATCTACAGCAAATTACCTTAATAAATTAATTCTATAGAGCAGGGGTCTTCAACCGGGGGTCGCAGGGGGGTCCACGAAAATATTTCGTATGAAGCATTTTTTTTCTCTTCCAAAAAATAAAATTTGTCATAGTTAACATTATGTTGAAAAGAAAATTGCTTCATATTCGTTTTCAAATAACACATTACCCATGAATCATGCATGTGATCATGTGATCCCTGTGTAACATTTTGGTAACCTATGCCAAAACACATTAGCATTCATAAATGTACAAATACAGGTCACCACTTCAGCCTGAGCCTGATGTGACACTGCCTCGCAAATTCCATCAGTCCTAGAATAGAGAAGCTCTGTTCCACTCACCAGGTTCAGTGCTCTCACTAGGACCTGGTAACTGATCAGTTATCTTTAATTCTTCGTCCCACTAGGCCTATAATAAAAAATGTGACCCTTGTGATCTTTTTTTTAATTTGAGTTGGATCATCCCGATTAAAGAACACTTCCCCCCGTGTGTTTTAGTTAAATAGCTTCGTATTCAGCAAACTCGTTCTTTTAATGCCGGGAGATAAATTACGTTTGATTCGTCTGTTCAGTGTCGGAACTGATGGACCCTGAACATTGCTGGGTATTTGTTCTGTGTGATGTTTTGCTTTGTTGTTTTTTTTTTTTTATGAGTCTGCTGTCTTTGCGCTTCAAGGCGTTCTGCGCGAATTCATTCATCCAACGTTCCATCACAATAAAACGATAACGATAATCTGATGTGTTTGTGTTTCCTTCTGAAAGACAAAGTTATTTTACACAAGAGGAAGTGGCTTTCTGTCTTTATCAGTTTGAGCTAATTAAGCTTTGCCTGAATTTAGCTGAATATATCCAGCTAGTTAACCCTTGTGACATTCATTCTGTTATAGGGCGAGTTTATGCAATTATGTAAAGAAAAGAGTTTAGAATGTGTGCGTTCGTGTGTGTGCGTGCATGCATGTAGGCACTCGACTGACGGTCCAAATGACGGCAGGATTTGAGGTGGGCCAGGTGTGTATGGAGTAAGATAGCTGTCAAAAAGTTTCTTTTCTCAACAAGTAATGCCTGTGAATGGGCCGATGACGTATTTTGACAGTTGAGTAATGTGTGCAAAGTGGTATCCATAATATTGAGAGGCGTATTGAAATTTTCATTTTGTACTTGTAATTTTTGAGTTTATAATTTGTTTCCATCCGTATTCTGGTGGATAACATACACACACTTTATTTTATGCACAACTAAATACGCACGTGTATCCCCACAGGTGTGGGGGTCCGTGCTCAGTCGCTCTCACAGCCAAGGGGTCCTTGAGCTGAAAAAGGTTGAAGACCCCTGCTATAGAGCACTATCAATGTTTGCATAGTGAACACAGTAATGACTGACTTGCATATTTCAATTAGTATTTTATCTTTTTTATTTTAAAAATACCCGGCTACATGTGTACAAAGTGTGAGACCCCTGGGTTAAAGCAAAGACATTAGCCTACCAGAACTCATTGAATACAGGAGTTCTAAAAATAACCTGCGATACCCAAGGTAGTCGACGTAATATTTTTACAGTGATTATAAATGTTTGCAAAAGATTGCAAAAAAAAAAAAAAAACACCACACTTTTCACTTTTTTTTTTTTTTTTTTTTTCACTTTGAACACTCTTAAGGCATTAACGTTTTCTCATATTGCTCTCGTCTTGTCATTTTCAAAGTTCAAACCTTTAGAAGAAACCTTTTGAGAAATAAAATATAAACGTTGTAGCCCAACCACAACAACACTTCATGTAGCCTACGAGCAACGTTCCAAGAACAACCCCGACGAAGTACAAATTAACCGATGAAGTCAAAGACGTCGGCGAAAGTGTCTGCGTTGCTGCGATGCAGAAGTATGCCTATAAATCCAGCTTTACTCTTCATCCTGTCGCTGCTTCACTGTAGCGTCTTTTTCCACTAAAAATCTGCATAACAGTCAGACAGCAATAAGTGAACCGCAATATAGCAAGGGACCACTGTATTAAATAGCGTTGCAAATTAAGCTAATGTCAACTTTACTACCAATAACATTGCCCTTTCATAAGCTAACAACTTCAGGTAGATTATGCTCTACCTGATTGGTCGAGGTCGCTAATGTACGCCTCATTCATAACATTCGGTGGTAAAAAGGTGTTTCATACACTGTTCACACGAAGGGACTGTTTGTGTAGGGCTACTGGATATTTCAATAATTTTCGCTAGCCCAGGGCTATTCAATTAAAATTTCATTTGGGCCTCATTTCAGAACCAAGATCTCAAAGGAGAGGTCCGATAAAAAGACAGTTTATAAAGACTGTACCTTCTCAGAATTTCCCGGTCACCACAATCTTGAAATTAAATCATGATAAGTCGATTGACGAGCTACAACCTTATAAATGTCTTTGGTCAAACTCTTTTAAGTTCCATCATTTGTTGGTGCTGTAGTGGTCTTGTAGACAGTCACCATATATTTTCAGCTGAAATCCAAGTACTTCTACAGAATATAATTTTCAATCTGTTCCCCTGTCCTATCTGTTCGTCAATTGACTTATCGTGATTTAATTTCAAGATGACGGTGACCACAAAATTCCATGAAGGTACTGTCTGTATTTACGGTCTTTTTTATATAAAGTACCTGTTTACTTACAAAGTTCTCATTGTCTTGTTTTAAATGCCAGGGCCTTCAGAAGTCTACCAATGAAGTGTGGAGTTACTTTGAACCTTGTTAATGGTGTAAAAATAGCGATTTAGCTAGGCAAAGCTGTGCCCCTATAGCTAGCAGTGCAAGGTTAATGAAAGCTTCGGCTAAAAACGGTTTAATGCGGAATGCTGGGGGTGAATGGAGGTGATAGATACTTTATTGATTCCCAAGGGGAAATTCAAGGTCCCAGCTGCTTAAAAAATCACACACAACATATACTACAGTGTACACAGGATGATAAGAAGCAGATCAACGAAACAATATGACTAAATCAACATTACTAAAAATAACAATAGAATATAAATACTATGGGTAGAGATGCGCATGAATGTACTGTGGTACAGTATGGGATGTGTGTCAAGGTAGTAGTGCAAATGAGTCCAGTAGTGCAACAGTGCAAGGTTAAAAGTCTATTGACCAGCAATAAATATGTGCATATGTAAAATGGACAATAAAAAATATAAGCATAGCAATTTAGCAGTTCTAGTTTAAGTATATAGACAATAAGATAAAAATAAAAATAGCCTAGTAATACAAAAATTACAGCATCAGTGCAAGGATAAGTCTATATAAGTCATATACAGGTTCATGCATCAGTCAAGTGTGCAGGTCAAGTATCAAGTTACAGTTGAAGAGTTTGGTTCCAAAACGCTATAAATCCATTTAGATCAATTTGAGTAAAAATGTGTTTGTTAGTTTTTTTTTTTTTGCAAGAAAATGGTATGATGAAAATCCCTATTTTCTATTCCAAACTGTCATATAGCATCTGAAGTTTATAATAACATTATTTTTATATTGATGATTTTAGTATTTAAAGATTTATTTTAAAAACATTATTTTGTTCTCAAAACGCAATAAATCCATGACACGCTTTTTCACAAAATGCTATAAATCCATGGCATCACTATAAAAAGGCAAAATCAAAGTCAAAGTTCTTTATATAGAATATGTATGCATCTATCAATTTATTTATCTATTTATTTAAAGACTTTAAAAAGCCAGTGGGTGATGTGCATGTTGTGAATTAGCCTGTCATCAGGCAAGGTTAAAACGAATATAAAATATGACTGATTCCACAAGTTAGGGAGTAACACCGTTCTTCTTAGCAATAGAAAGGGGGCGTTACCGCTGCACAAAACGACTCGGATAATATGAGCTGGCAGACAGCACTGAATCATCAATAAAGGCTTGTTATAACGTTATAGGCTAGTAAAACAACAACTCACCCAATACATTAAATGTCTGTAAAAGTATTGAAAGTTTTTCTGGAGATCTCCTGGTTTCAGTGTGTCAGCGTGACAGAAGTTAGAGCTTTTTTTGTGAGTGCAAGTGACAGCCGGCATTTTTCCACCTCCTGAGTGTCTCATCTTCTTAACATTCTCACGAAGATGGTTGTTTTTTGACGGTTTACGTTTCTTACCCACAGAAGAAACCACCATAGGCTCATTGATTCCATCAATTCATTCATGTTGTTTAGATTCAGTTTATTTCACTAACTACACCAAAAACTTTCTAAAATACTGTACTGCCCCTCGGAACTGTCTTACATTTGGGTTGTTGATGTAACCTCGACGTGCTTGAATTGCGTAAAAAAACAATTCCAAATGATCCTGACTGAATTTGTATGTCAGAATGTATCTACACAGGGCAGCTGGTGGTTCAACCAGGTCTTCTTAAATGCTGACCACACTTCTGCAACAAGCAATAAAACCATAGATGGCAGTTTTAGATTTTGTACGATGTACTTGTACAAGGGTGTCTTTTTGTCTCACATTGAGCCCACAGAGAAGTGATTCTGCCTCTTCTAGTATAGCCATGGCCTGATGTATTGTTGATGGTTTCAGGGGTGCTTTGTGTCCTCTACCGAGTGGATTGTGACTGTTTAGGACATCAAAGTTCCCAGATCATTGAGAAATTTTGAGAGCGTCCATCACATGTCAGAGAAACCACCCGAACTCCAATTGCATTTAGTCTAAGAAGGCTTTTGCGTATTATTTTAGCTCTCTCTGTCATACATGAGAAAATAAGGAATTGGGATCTTCCAAGACCCATTAACTGCAACCACCATGATTACCAATGCTTGTGTTGCCACAACATTCTCTATCTCTCCCGATCCAATATCCACATACGCATGCAGTTGGTCACCCCCATACTGCTTATGAATGTACATCTCATCTACCATCAATGTACATACAACGCCTTTCCCTGCTTCCATTTGCTCATCAACATGACTTTTCTAAGCTGTAAATGATGCCACAGTAAATACTGGGTCTGCAGAGATGCTGCTGTACCACTTCCTGATTGTTTGAGGATGAGGCAAAGCTAAGTGCAGCTTCTCCCTGACATAGGCCGTTTCTCAATACCAAGAACGGACTTGTGTACTTGCAAGTTTAAACTTGTGAAGTGAAGAACGGGAGTGCAAACTTACAAGAAGGCGAGGAAACAGTAAGCCCAAAGAGCAGTTTATTCAGGTGTTCAGAAGCTGCTGAATAGCCATGATGGTTAAGCTTGTTGCAGAAAATAAGATTGTTGATCCAAACAATTTAAAGGGATAGTTCGGTTTTTAACACATTGAGCCCCTTTCACAGGTTGTCTAAAATGCAATAAAGTGGTTGACATCGAAATTTTGACGATTGCTTCTGCCTCGGCTATTTGGGAAATGTAGAATCGCCTCTGCCTCTTTAAAATGGCTAGCAATGGGCATGTGTTGTTTCTATCCTTAAAACACTGGTTTTAAAAAAAAAATGCTACTCATCAAGTGGTTAGTGGTGCTTGATGATGTTCCAAAACATGTATCATAGCGACATAAAGCTTCCGCCATGTTTTATTTGGCAGTTTGTTTATATGAAGGAGCAAATAGATCCATATGGGACTTACAAAATGGCAAATGAAACATGACAGAAACTGTATTTTGTTAAAATACTTGGGTTGGAACATCAGCAAATGCCACTAATCACTCCATGAGTAGCACTTTTTTAAAACCAGTATTTAAAGGATAGATACAACAAATGCCCATTGCTAGCCATTTTAAAGGCAGGCAGAGGCGATTCTATATTTCCCAAATAGCCGAGACAGGAGCAATCATCAAGATTTTGGTGTCAACCACTTTATTTCATTTTAGACAACCTGTGAAAGGGGCTCAATGTGTTAAAAACCGAACTATCCTTTTAACAGTCACCATTTCTCGTCCCATTTTACAAAATAGGCTACACAGCCATGAATTCCAAACTTATTAGTTTAAAACATAAATTGTTATCGTTGCGTTAGCTTCATTTTTATTTTTTTGATTCACGTTCTTTTTGTACTATGTACTATGTCTGTACTATGCTCACCTTCCACTTCCATTACACTTACCTCTTCCATCACACTTACCATCTCCGTTGCACCTACCTCCTCCATTGCACCTATCTCATCCACAGCACGTCTTCCCAGCTGATCAGAAGTCAGGTTCATTCCAGAGGCAAAAATGGTTGGCACAGCGGTGTCCACGAGACAGATCCTCCCCTAGTAAGTAACAAATGTAAAATAAATAAAGGAGCATTACAGGACAGATGACACTGATAACAATTTCCTTAGAAGCGCTCTAACAGCTCTAACTTAGTAAATGATCCTATTTAAGCAGTGGTTTGCTCGGATGGGATATAGTCCGTGACCGGGAAATGTGCCTAGATGTTTGTATGTATAGATGTATGATGTAAACATAAAGTGTCCATTACGTTAACAGCACAAGTGAAATTTAACTACCATGTTTAAAGGGATAGTTCGGTTTTTAACACATTGAGCCCCTTTCACGGGTTGTTTAAAATGAAATAAAGTGGTTGACACCAAAATCTTGATGATTGCTCCTGTCTCGGGTTTTTGGGAAATATAGAATCGCCTCTGCCTGCCTTTAAAATGGCTGGCAATGGGCATGTGTTGTTTCTATCCTTAAAACACTGGTTTTAAAAAAAGTGCTACTCATGGAGTGATTAGTGGCGCTTGCTGATGTTCCAACCCAAGTATCGTAGCAAAATAGTTTCTGTCATGTTGTATTTGCCATTTTGTAAGTCCCAAAGGGATCTATTTGCTCCTTCATATAAACAAAGTGCCAAATAAAACATGACGGAAGTTTTATCGGAAATCCAGTGTTTTAAGGATAGAAACAACACCCATGCTAGCCATTTTGAAGGCAGGCAGAGGCGATTCTACATTTCCCAAATAGCAATCGTCAAAATTTCGATGTCAACCATTTTATTGCATTTTAGACAACCTGTGAAAGGGGCTTAATATGTTAAAAACCGAACTATCCCTTTAAACATCTTGGTATAATATAATAAGATATAAATGAGATAGTTGGGAAAGGATACGACTGTGAGGCATCCGATGGCAGTTCGATGGATGGAAGTTCGAATCAGCGAAGGTGATGGGACAGCTGGCAGCTGTCAATCAAACTGACCACGCCCTAATTTATGCATTAATTATCTTATCTGCCCATTGAGCTAATGAATTAAAAAAAATTCACCCCCTTCATAGTTGTCATGGACCCTAAAATGATTGAAAGACACTAAAACCGTTTTTTTGAACCAGGCTGTAAATATGTTTATTTCTGCTGTGAAAATTGACTTTTTAACATGGGGGTCTATGGGAATTGACTCCCTTTTGCAGCCAGCCCCCGGCGGATGGCTGTGGTATTGCAACTTTAGAACGTTAATTTTTGGCTTCATTGTCTGACATGGAATGTTGCTGCTTGGTTCCAACATGTCACCTGGCACTGGCCACTCTCGGTGACCATATTAATAAATGACAGATGTGTCTGGTTGATCAAAGATGTCCTAATTTTGCCCGTCTCAAACCTCGGAGGGATGTTGACCCAAAAGCCATGCAGATGAACAGACTGTTGCCTGACCGTTCCGTCGAACACTGATGGATAACGGCGGTGTGGAGGTAGGGGTGTTTGTGGGGGGGGTTGTCATCCCAACATGGCTGGAACTGCACAACATGTGTGGATTAACATCCCAGGTGTCAACAGCCTCTCTGTTCTGGCACACTGTAAGATTTGTGTGCTGCGAGAGACGGAATGGTAAATTCCAATTCAAACAAGTAAACAAATTCGACGGCAACACGGGGGAACCCAATCCAAACTGCCGGAGACTGTCACATAAATCCCAAATGTTAATAAAACACTGAAGCGAGGCGTGAAGAAATCATTCAAATGTCCAGGACGATAACAAGAAATTGAAGGCGCAGCTGAACGCCACAAACCCCTTGGCGCCTGCCTGCCCTTCAAAGCTAAAGAGTGAGCGTCTGCGTTTTCATTATCGCACTTTAAGACAGGCGCACTGCGTGCCCCGGAGTCATATTTGCCGCCGTGACAGGTGAGAGACACCCCACTGGGCCTCGGTGAGAGGAGGACAGGCCGCATTCAAAGCAGGAGGGACCTGGGCGGAGAAAACCAAATCTTACTCTGACCTACTTTTTGCATCTGATACAGACATGTGTAATAGTGTGTGGGTGTGGGTGTGTGGGGGGGGGGGGGGGGGGGGGGGAGTGGCAGTTGTGAGAAGATGAGGGAGAATAAGAATGTGAGCAGACGTTTCCCCATTGACCCTTAGAGGCATGGCTCAGTGAGGGAGGCAAGAATAAAGACCGCAGCCTTTCTTTTTCAGCACTGAATAGAAAAATTATGGCCTAAAGTAATCTGTGATTGGCACTTAATGGGCAAATGTCCCTGACACCAGGTCTACAACCCCGAGGTTGAACTGGCATGTCTTGATAGCAGATCATGAATTCCAAATAATGAAATAGCAAATGGATTCTTGTAGCCAGTGAAAAAAAGTCTATTGATTTTCCTTACCCTGGCAATTTGTTTTATGACAGCAATCAACCATGAATCACGTGATACGGTGGATGGCGAGGCTATACTTACACTGCTCGAAAGTGCTGTGTCTTACAGGGCTCCACTGTCTTGGACTCATCACCACCACAGTGCTAGCAGGGCTAATATTTAGCACAGACAGTGCCACTGCCAGTATCTCCACCTTGGGTGCAGTAAGGGCGTCACGCCGGCTGGGTGTCGGGCCACAGCTTCACAGGATCCTCTACAAGGGCCACTTCTGTCATCACTTTCAAATAGGATAAAATGAATGGCTTGGCAGAAGCATCACTCACTCTGTCCCTCACTCTCATTCTCGCTCGCCCTCTTGCTCTCATTTGCGCTCTATCTCTGTCCCCCCCCCCCCTCTCTCTCACACACACACACACAAACACTTTCTTCCCTTCTGTCTTGCACCCTCTCTCTCTCTCTCTCTCTCTCTCTTGCACTTTCTGTCTATCTGTCTTTCTTTCCTCTTTCTCCCTGTCTCACTATTTTTTGCTGCACTTGACTCTGGCTCCTTCGTCTCCTCAAATCCCTCATTAGCATACCCTGGCCTGAGAGGGAGGTGGGGAGGTGTGTATGTGTGTGGGGTGGTCTCCATAAATGGTGTCGGTAATTCATAGGGTGCCTCCTGCCGAGGCGTCCTCCACCCCTGCCATTATCACATTGCTCATGCCTGCGTGGACCTCTCACCGCTCGACAACCGCCATCGCCCGGCCTCTGTCCACTGCCGCCACTTCTTCCCGCCACTCAGCTTCTGCTTCGGCTTCTGCTTCCGCTTTGACTCCCGCGTGTGCTTCTGCTCCAACAGCTGCTGGGCGACTTTTCTGCTCCTATGCGCAACAAACATCTGCATCGATCCAGCTTCCCTGCTTTCTATTTTTCCTCTGTTTGTTTTAGAAGGAAACATGTGTCTCGAGATGATCCCACTCCCCCCCTACACCATATGTTGCAAATGTGTTGAATGTTTGAATTTGTGTGAAATTTGAGGACACAAATACCTGCTTGCATTTGTGTGTGAGTCTTACAGCATATCCATTAGGCTATGACCTGGCTGCAGTGCATATTGACTTTTTAAACATGGGTGATTATGACTTCATTTTCCTCACCGTACATGCTTCATTGCCCTATAGATAGCATAATAGCTTCAAAAAAGAACGTTCAAATAGTGATTTTATTGATCTTCGACTGTTGTTGGAGGTGCAAACCACGCTTAGCACTTTCCAAAAGACACTAATATGTATTGCATAGAGCAGTGAAGCACCTCTAGCAAGCACTCTGGCTCATTTCCTGTGTTAATCAATGTATGCACTGGCCTGTTTCTAATGCACCGCACCTCACTGGTGTCCCACTGCACCTATGCAGAGGCTGGTGAGACAGAGGAGAGCTGACGATTTAACATAGTTAATGGGTGGCGCACACCATGCATAACAATGTTGGACCAATACCACTGGGGGCGTCCATGCTGAGAGAATATTTATACACAGACAAAAGGCAATCATCTCAAGTAGAGCCAACTGCTAGTGTAGGTCAGTAATCCCCTTCTGCAAAAGTATGTTCTTACATAAATGTGTTTTGATAAGTTACTTTTGGTGAAAAAGCAAAGAGGTTAAGTGTAATGTCAGGTTCTCCCCAAATAGAAAAAAAAAAAAGATTCACATTGTGGTTGTTTTTGTAGCAAACACTCTGATTCCTTCTTTTGTTTGGGTCTCTGGTTATTGTATAATCAATTTTGATATACAGTATTCAAAACCAATTTCCCATTTTGATAAACAATTTATTCAGGTTATGCAAACGCCTATCCTTGCAATGTTGTGAGAACCCTGATTTCTCTACTGGTAAATACAAGCAAGACAAGTTTTTGTCTTAGAGCCTGTATACATGTAGCTCCTAGCCTGGGCCCGCCCATACTTCCTGTGACGCTACATTCAGTCTCGCAAGGAAGTCAGTATGGCCATCGTGCCGATTTAGAGGAATTATTTTTCCCAAATCTGTGGGCACCAATGAGAAACGAGCTTACGCATACGTCATCGGAATTAGTGGTCTGATTGGTTGTAGATTCGTCAAGTAGTATACAGAGGCATCTGATGGACACAGGTTAAGCCCGCCTCCCAGAAGACGTTTAGCAATGTAGGATGGCCAGACTAAGCTCCTATGAGCTTTGTTGCGGAAGCCAGGCTATGTAGCTCCTAGATGTTTATAACAATGTACTTTTTTAACACAGTTGAGATTTCTATTAATTAATCCAGCTATTTTTGCAAACTTATGTGGACAGGAGGGAACGTTTTTGCAGTATGACGTGACAGCACTGTGACAGTTTTCAAATCTTTCTGTTTGATGTTTCGTTGACAGCCTTCTGTGCGGATAGACTTATTTTTAAACACGGGGGAAAACTGTATCCACAGAACCATACAATACCTATAGGGGATTTCTTTTTTTTATCTCCCTTGAGTAAACCTTCAAGCTAAAAAGTGAGTGTATGAAGGACTAGAAGGGCGTTTCAGTAGGTACGCATGACATATCATGTTTGTTTGCTATGCTGTAATATTCCTACAGAACATACAGTATTGTGACGTCCTAAATGGCAGTGATACAGACAGATAACAGAACATAAAGCCGATATTGAAAGTATAAAGCCGCAAGCAAGGGGACTGCACTGGTACCATCTATCTCTTAAACAACCAGGATAGATGTTAAGACTTATAAAATAGATATTAAGATGTCTTATGCATAGCAGTAAAAGCCATCATTTTTTTCATGATTGGTAAATGACTGTGTGAATCCCAGACCTGCTCTGTATCATCGTGAAGTTGCCCAACATTGAAAAATGTCAGTGTTAACCTGTGGTTGTCAGTGGTTGACTATAGGCCATGCTACTCTGTATACTTAGACTACAGTGGCCCAAATAAAACACATATGTTGTATGGGGTTGGCTACTTTCCCCAAAATGGTGGCAGAGAAAAAAATCTAACTAAACTCACATAGCAGCTGGTAAATAGGAAACACCAATTTTACCATGTTGGGATGGGGCAGTGCTTTTATGGTCTCCTAAATCAGTAGGGAACATCAAAACATCATAAAATTATCACCTTTAAAAAATACAAAACAAAGAAGAACATTGCAGTAGTCTATATTTGTGTTATGAAGAAAAGTGCAGTGTAAGTAATTCTTGTTGCAGTGTTTTCATGACTCAATTTATATCATATTAACAGTAATGGCTAAAACTGTTTTTGAAGAGTTTTGAAGGTAAAATTCCTGAAGTTGATAAACTATGGCATGATATAATGTGGTTGCAACATCTAGACACAAGACAGGTGAAAAAATTCTTAGAACAATCTTACAAAGTTAACAAAGTATTATAAGTGACCAGTGTAACCTCAGTTTTGCCTCTGGCTGTCTGAATGAATTTGAAAGCACGCTAGAAGTGAAACCCCTGAGAGCTATAGTTTTGATTTTGGTTTTGATTACTAGCACTCTTAAGGCATCAGAACAGATGTTTACTAATATATACGCACTGAATAGCCATTGACCAGCTGGCTACTGTTTCGACCAGCTGGCTACACACCCCACTATCCAGGTCACGAGGCACCACTGTAGCCAGCATCCTCACAGAGGAACATACTAGCAAGAGCTAAAAACCCAACTAACTAGCAAACCTCAGTGGATTCTCTCAACACCACAACTATCCTGTTATGATTGTAAATTAATCATCTTGACCGAATGACACATTCCAGGGAGGTCAAGGTAAAATACTGAATTTCAGAATTGCTGAAATTAGATTCAACAGGAAATCCAGACATACCACTATACCAAATTTGAATTTGTTCCACAGGTCCATCTGGCTGAACAGTGAGAGCTCATTAGCTATATCCCTAAATCCCAGGGACCAATTGCATCAGTTTGTCTGATATTGGGGGGCTCAGAGGAAGACCTATTCAAAGATTTTAGATAATCGGAGCAAGATGACATGCTCCTTCCTGGATCTGCAATCGCACTTAGGGGGCACTAATGCCTCTTTATGCAGTCCAGTGGCACACTGCAAAATTGAGGTCTATGGCAGAGCCCCTGAATTTCACTGAATATTTAAAAGCCTTATTTTTCTGAGCAATATATGTTCATTCCGGACATAGTTTCATGATCTCCAAACCGTCCAACCAATTACAGAAAAATGCAGTAGTATGACACTTTGAAGAAAATTAACTTTAATTCAAGCAAATTTATTTCAAGCAACCTTACCATCTACTAGAGCTAAGCATGTCAATAGGACGGCTATTTAAGCAGACTGGAAACGCTTTGCTTTTGTCGGTCATTGTGCTATCGAATTGCATACAAAGGAATTTTAGCTGTGTTGCCTCTTGGGTATGTGAGGTGTATAGCTTGTTTCAGGTCTTAAGACTTTCTAGCTGTTCTCTGGTGAAAGGGAGAGAGACAATTGGAAAGTAGCGTTTGCCTTTATCTGTTGCCTCCAATAATATTAGTTAGGCTAGGAAACCCACATTATTGCATTGGGATAGCGAGGCTACTTTTGTCCTGCTTAGACTCCGCCTCAGG
Source organism: Limnothrissa miodon (assembly GCA_017657215.1). NCBI lineage: Eukaryota > Metazoa > Chordata > Actinopteri > Clupeiformes > Clupeidae > Limnothrissa > Limnothrissa miodon. The sequence goes on along the minus strand of JAGFZM010001727.1, from coordinate 70,695 downwards.
CAGCCCAGGTGATATCGAAATGTGAACACAGAGCACATTATGATTCACAGCTTCTATGTTCTAATACAATTTTAGGTTCCACTTCTTGTCTTTTTTCTTCTTTCTCTTTCTAGTCTCTTCCTCTTTAGCTATTCAGCGAAGGAATACTTGCAATTACTTTAGTCTTTTCACCAAGAATAATTAAAAAATACCATAATTTAAAAAATTCTGAAGACTGTAGTTTGTAAATCAAGAGTTACCTCATGAAGCAAGATTAAACCAATTCATTATGACATGGTTGACGAACACTCCACTGAGGCTGCCACAATCTTTTGCTTTCATCAAATTATACCCCTGTCTATCATAGACTCCATGCCCCCCCACCCCCAAACTCATCGAGAAAACACATCCTGGATTCCTCAAGTTCCTCAGTAGGCTTGAGATCACTTGCAGACACCAGCAGCTGATGAGCAGCTGAGATATCAAATGAGTTCCTCGCGGTTTTTCACGCTTCCTAATTGGATTCTGCGGTAAAACAATTCGCTATCTCGCCGACTGAGGATGCCTGTGACTGTGGGCAAAGACAGACGGATCTGATGCGGGCTGTGGCGAACCCCTTGCAACTCGTCCTCTGAGTCTCATCTGTTTTTCCCCTTTTAAATCCTTCTATTGCTCGCTGAGCAGCAAGTGTGAACGAGTGCACCTTCCTTGGAAATCAAACAAAACTCACCCGCTCTAAAAAAAAAAGTGCTGAATGACAATAATCCGCTATGCAACACACATCAAGGGAGTATGGTGTGAAATACAAAAGGATGCAGTGATTGCACACTTGTAAACTAGGCATTTCTGCTGCATCATTTCAAATAGGGAATAAAAAAAATAAGCACATAAAATGGAAATTTTTCTGATATATATATATATAACTTCTCTCTCCCAGAATTGCTTGTGGAGATGCAGTCAGCATCTTTAAATGTATCTAATGCAGAATCGACATCTGAATGTCCTTTGGTCCTTTGAGAAGAATATGTTGTGCTGTGCCCCCTATTGCACAGGGCACAAACCATTAAAAGGCTTTGTCTATTGACAATTATTCCCCGGCTTGATGACGACATTTCGTCAGACTGTCACATCCTATTAAGTGTGCAGGGACAAGACTCAAGCTGCCGACTCTCACAGCTATAGGGTCTTCATTCAGCTAATTTGTGGAAATAATCTACAGATGGACAGATATCCATGTTTAAAATGAATCCCTTTTAAAAGGGCCTATATTGATCTTATACTTCAGTTTTAATGGAGGTTATTCTGAATGGCTCATCTCAAGTGGTTCATAGCAGGGAGGGAACCAGCATAAGGACATGAGTGGTTTTGGCTGATGGTGTGTGTGTGTGTGTGGGGGGGGGGGGTTATATAGTGGGAAACGCACAGAAACACACATACACATGCAATGTTACCCACACTCATTCTTTGTCGAAGTCACTTATGCATTGTACAACCACACACAGTAGCACAGTACCTTCTGCTTTCTGCACTCTCTCACTCATACACACAGATACACACATTACCACATATGCTCTGTCCTTTACCCAAACACATAAACCCACCACACACTACATGGATCTTCTCTCCCCATCAGACACACATCTATACACATACCCCAGTACACACACACACACCCACACAGCTTCCACTGTGGCCGGCCGCTGAGCCGGGACCCAGTGGGGCGTGCTGGTATGTAATGGGAGGGAATGGAGGCTGTCTGCCGTCCCCCGCGGACGCCAGTGGATTCTCCATTGCGAGGGCGATGAGACCTGAAGGGCGACAGGGAGACTGAGTGTTTGGGGGGTGCGAGCAGACACAGCGGAACGCTCTGTTAAGCGCCTAATGGGAGGACAGCAGGAATGTGGGGAGCGCCAAAGGCCAGTTTACCATGGAAAGACAGAGAAGAGGAGGGGATGGAGGAGACAGAGAATGGAAGAGGAAAAAAAAACAGAAAGGGAGTGAGAGACAGAGAGGGAGAGAGCAAAGGAGAATGAGTGAGAGAGAAAAATCTAGAAGGGTTTTTTTTTTTATTGGGTTTGTGGATTGGGGCGTGTCTGTCAGGGGAAATTACTGTAAGGCAATCTCATTGATAACAAAGAACTCTTTCAGCTCTTTCTGTTCAGAACCAGGCCTACATGAAGCCTCTATTGCAAGGGGAGGAATGGAAATATGCTGCACCCGTGATAGTTCATTATGATGTATTTATTTCAGTATTCACCATTAATTCTAATCAGGGTTAACCTCTGTGTTGTCTCAACAAAATCATGCATGATGCTTACACTGAGCATATCTGTACTTTGATCTGTGGGTATTGGAGTTGAACTTGAGAGCAGGTTGAATGCGAACACTGTTTTTGTGGTTTGAAATTTTATTAGTAACACATTTCAGATATAATTGGTACAAACGAAAACAAGGAGAGTGGTTGCATAAAGGAACTGTATTTCCAGCTGCGCTTCGACTATTTTAATGAGCTATTCCCTGAGCATAGTAATTTGACAAAGAAGAAGCACACCTTTGTTGTTCATTTCCGAGCTTGGCAACAAAAGCCTTTTTTCCCTCCTCCCCATTGTAAAGATGATGATGTCATTTGTTTTTTTCATACTTTGAGTTTTTTTTGTCTTTACAAAGGTGCTGGGCTCATGCTTTTGATTTTCAATCAGGTGCTGATACACTAGTTGAGAAAGGAAAAATAATAATAATAATAATAATGAGTAAAACTCCATGCTATGCAATGATGAGGCAGCAAATTGTGAGAAGATTAATATTTGATATTCCTACCTACACCTAGCAAAGGAACAATCCATGTAAATAATTACAGAAAAGATACAGCACCTGCATTATTGAATGCCTTGATTTGAGTTTGTTTGTTATGCTACAGTGGAGAACATTCTGGAAAACAATGAATAAAAGCCATAAACCATGTGAGGCCAATAGTATGCCTTTTTTAAAGTCTACTACAGAATGTAGTTTTATCATACAATTGTGCTTGCAATATTGAAGAAACGGGTGTAGTTTACACAATAGACCAGCATCTGTAACAAAAGGTAACCAAAAGACTTTCCCCACACTGTTGACCATTAAATCGATCAGATTTTAGGTTGGGTAATACTGACATATTTTGTTTACACTTTTTTCCAATAGATTTTTAGCATTACTTTCACCATGTACTTCTGTTTTACTTGGGGGAAAAGTAATTTAGTTTTTCTGTGTAACTGTAAAACACTTAATTACATTACGTTATCTAGTGTATTACACAATGACAAAAGAAGAAGAATAGAATGAAACTATTATATTAAATTAGGGAAACATAGACAAATACCTTTATTAAAATACTCTAATCCTACACATTAAACAAAACAATAGTGGCATTTTGTGAATGACCAAATGTTATACCATACTTTTCTAGAATTTCTAAAATTTACCAGCAGGTTTCACCCTATCCTTAGCCTCAGGGGGAATGGAACCCCCATGAGTATTAGACCAACCAACTAAACTGTGTGTTTATCTTTCAAGCATTCTGCTAAAGGCATGCATGCATATCAATTTTGCGCAGTTGATACGTAATTTATATGCATATGCCTTAAATAAAAGTTCTGAAATAATTCTCACTATTCTTGGTGCATTTATCTGCCTGTCTAATCTATAGCTTCTAATTATGGTGATTATGGTGTGTCAGGCAGAAAATATTTAAACTGAACATATTTAAACTGGGCGGGGGGCTCTTTAAGCAAAAGCAGTTGAGGCTCTAAGCGCTCTGCTACTCTGTGTACTCTGTGTATGCGGAGCGACGGCCCTGGTTATGGGATGAACATTTTTTAACAAAAGACGATTGGCCTATTCATAATATCTATCTATATATAGATATATAGATGTAATAATTATCCTGACATTTTGGAGGCCCCTACCGAGTAGTTGAGGCTCAACACGCTCTGTGTACTCTGCGTATGCGGAGCGGCGGCCCTGACCAGCAAATAAATCTGTAGGCCTACTTGACAACTTATCAGTTCCATCCACCTTTTCCATTCAGATTTAGATCAGGACTTTGATGGCCAGTTCAAAATCTTGGATTTGTTTTCATTAAAGCAACACTATTTAACTTTTCATTACTATTCAATGGATCCTTTTTATCAGACAATTACCATCCTGGAAGCAAAAATAATAAAGTCATTTGCACGTATTCTTGGGATCAGTGTCCGTTTGGAAGACCTATTTGCACCCATGCTTCGGTTAGCTTGTCATGCGGTGATGTGTGTAATGGCCAAAAGCACAATTATCCACCTAACCACTTTACAAAGGTACCAGATGCATTCTTTAGGGGGAGGCTCTTGAGGGAAGCCTAGCAGGTTAGCAGGTGCTTGCCAGGACCGCTGAAGCAGCAACATGGCCCTGACTTCTCATTCTCCATTCTGGCTAAGGGACTGTGGTGAGATAAGGCTATGGAGGGAAGGAGGGCGTTTCAGTGCTTCTCTCTCTCTCTCTCTCTCTCTCTCTCTCATAGTTTTTTTGCCTGATGGATACAGAATTGCTAGTGTCATCGGGGTGAGACTTCACACACAAACACACTTTCTCTCTCTCACTCACACACACACACACACACACACACACACACATATGCAGCATAGATACACCCCACACAGGAAGGCATGCACGCAGTCAATACATTTTCTATGGCATGTAAGCTCACAGAGGTCACATATGTCCCTCCTCGATCGATTGTAATTAGCATCAAGAAACTGCCCGATAAGCCAACCCACCTCCCCACGCAGCCATACCCAAACCACCCCCAGAATTCCATTCTGTACATGACTACTACTACAGCTTAAGGCTTTGTTTTCTAGTAAGCTCAGCAAAAGCCACAAGCAAATATAGACATAATAACCAGAAGTGTGTGTGTGTGTGTGTGTGTGGTGTACAAAACAACTAGGAAGCATACCTAAAGAGTCTGGCTTACTATAACAGAAAATACATTTTTGTCCTGGTACAGCACACAGAATTACATGCACACACACACACAGAAACACACACACAAAGAAACATACACATGCGAGTAGCCTGCCTCAATGACCGAACACTGGTTCAAAGCCTGCACTAACAGCACAAGCCTTTGGAGTCCCAGTCCAGATGGATGAAAGTCATTATAGCAGATCTGTGCTGTATGTTCTTCATGGGACATTTATTGCTCAAATATTGGAGGGGAGCAGAGAGGTGGCTTTGGCCTTGCTCTCACCCCCACTTTTGTGTGTGTGTGTGTGTGTGTGCTGTTGGCTATGGTCGCTCTTGGGTAGGGTTGTGCTATGTGCGAAGGCACATCTGATACGTATTCAAAAGCTTGCCAGATGCAACCTTGTAATGTGGCCGCGCTGCACAGCATAGAGTTCACAGTGGGACGACCCCTGTGCAAAAAAAGCTCAAAGGGGACACATGGCTTTCGTTGTCACCCAATATTTGTGCTAGGAAAAAAGTGATGATAATGTTCTTGAGATTATATTAATTTTCCCCATTCTCTCTCTCTCTCTCTCCTTCTGTCTATCTTAGGGTCTGGCTCCCTGCCTCTTATGCTTGTGCAGTGAGTAAGTGCTTGGCAAGACTTTAGTGGTCTGACTTGGACACATGGTCGAGTGTGGGGGTTCAGGTGTTGATTAGATGTCACAACCACTTTGGGAGGCGAGACGAGGTGAGAATGGGGCATTCTTAAATTTCAAGGGCATGGGGGCATTTTGAAAGCATGCCAGGAGCTCATGCCGACACCCAAGTAAGTTGTGCAGTTAATATACTGTGTACATGTGTGTGTGTGTGTATGTATGGGTGTTTGAGTGTGTGTGTGTGTTTCATGTGAAGATTTAAAGCCATGAAGAATTGCAGTCAGTGTGAATGAAAGGGCTCCTAACGATAACATCTCCCTCCTTCTCTTTCTATCTCTCTCTGACACATATTCTCTCTCTCTCTCCCTCTCTATCTCTCTCTCACACACACACACACACAGAAAACAAATTACCTTTGAGTGATGGTTACAACAAAACTACAATTGCCTGTGTGAAAACAGCACAGACGGAATGGCTAATAAAGGTGTTTATGGTAAGATACCTCCTTTAAACATACACTAGAAATAACTGAATAGTCTTCTATCTGACAATGCACAGGGATCGCTTTCCTGAAACAAGATCCACTTTTTTTGCTGCACTGCTGCTGTTGCCGCAGTGACATGACAAAGAGACGTGCAGCTGTGCTTGCCCTGGTCTGCAAGGGATAGACCCTGCGCCCTGGTAGTTAGAAAAGACCGAGACAGGTGGTGTTGGGGTTCGGAGAGACAGGCAATAAACCTCAACAAATCTATCAACACAGAGACACTGTGCCTACTCAGCTGACTGATGAGTTGACTAAAATGGACATGAGGCGTAATAGGTCATGTAATGCAAATGGGGATGGTGTTGTTGATATGCCCTGTTAAGAGAAAACACAAATGTGTACAATACTAGCCTAACTACAAAACGGACACCGTCTTTTTCATCAGTGTTGATGTGATATTGTTTGTTATGTCATGGCAGACTCCTTTTTTGTGGTGTTCTGTGTGGTGCTGATACCTGATGTGGAGCCCTCATTTGGCCACAACCCCCAGTGTCCACCGGGTAATCTGGGACTCATGCCCAACACTGATATTGTCTTAAAACAACACAAGTACTTGTGCTACTGTTGCCTAGCAACTCAGGCCATTTATTTATTGAATAAAGTGTGTGTGAGAGTCTATGTTGTCTGTGTGTGTGTGGTGCCAGTGTGTGTACTTTGTGTGCGTCAGCACTGCCATGTCTGTGTGTGTGTGTGTTGTGGGTAAGTCTATTATTCATGCAAATGACTGTTATTTTTCCTATTTTGGCAGGCCTCTTTGTCTCTCATGACTTCTTGAAGAGAATGAGATTCAGCTCCTCCAGTTGCCCATCTAAATGAAAACCACACAGGCCATGGGTTCAGACGGCCGGATTGAGAGCCACAAGGGCACTTGACAAGGGCCGAGAGAGGAGGAGGCTCCATTAATTTGTGGCTTGTTTGCGTTTGGAGCGCATCCTTCAGGCAGCCACATCAGCTCTCGTCGAGTCTTTGCCCCAGTAAAGAAGGAATATCTACCACTCTAGTTGGCATGGTTTTTGCTAATGATAGATTCAAGGATGCTCTTCCTCCGAGGAAATGTAGAGTCGTGCTTAGCGTTTTTCTTTCCTCCAAAAATAGTCTCAAGTAAAAACATCTTGGGTGCACCGTGTGTCATAAGGCTTCATTCAATATTCTGTTTAGCCGAATATAGGTCACCTTGCATACCCCATCCACCCTCTGTCTAACACACGCACAAACAGACACAGACACGCAAACACACACACACACACATATAAACACAACCCCCCTCCCCCCCTCCTGCTCAAATCCTGCTGGAGTCTTTGAGGTAATAACCTCTTTTGCTCCTCACTAATCCGTGGTCACACTGAGTTTTAAATTCAATCTCACTTTTCTCATTACATGTTTTCCAGATATGGAGGCCCCATATGGTTCAAGAGATAGTTGCCCCCTAATCTGATCATCCCCCCCACCCTCCATCAGGACCAGGGTGCCAAAGATTCAGTATCAGTGGAACTAAGTTGGATACAAATATGTCCTGGTAAATATGAGGTAGAGGAAAAAAGAAACAACTTTGAGCAAAGTCTCTGATTTAAATTCCCCCTACTGCATAAACTCCTAAATTCAAATAAATAAATAAAGAGATGAAATAAATAAATTAATGCACACAGGTATAACACAGAAGTGAAGTGCACTTTGCGAGAGAAATTTTGCTTCAGCAGCCAGAAATCACTTCTCCCTGGAGAGATTCGACCAGTAAAACCTTCAATTACAAAAGTTGGCTTCCACAGGCATGCACGCCTATCCGATTTCAGAGAAAAAAAAACTGATAGGGGTATAGAGCGAGAGAGAGAGAATTGCAAACATTTTTTTATTTTTCTGACAGCCATCATTTTGAGTGGAGTGGTGACAGTGGTAGGATACCGTGGAGATGTATTCGTATGAATTGTGCTGAGGAGCTTTGGGGTGGCTGTCTCTCTGTGGCCCCTGTTGCTGGGATAAAAGCCCATTTGCGTCTGCTGAACGGGTAAACCTACGCTGTGTTTTAAACAACGACCCAGTGAGTCAAGACAAAATGATGAAGACCTACTGTAAAACATTGTACTTTTATGCCAGTCCACTTAATACAGTACACACATAAACACACACAGAGACAAACACACACACAGACGCAGACACACTCAAACAAGCTCCTAGAGTGGAAAGCTTTTAGTGCCACCGTGTTACTAATTGGTTTGTATTACATTTCTCTGTGATGTTTTTTTTTCTGCAGTGGTATTAACAGAGAGAATGTGCTGTTTTGGTAAGAAGTCAAAGCTAATGAGCAGGACCCAAACTCATCCTAGATTAAGTGAGGGGTGGGGTGGGGGTCAAAAACAAAACAACCAGTGCCATGAGCAATTGATCAGTATTAGCAGGCACACAAGGAAATGGGTCATGATGTACGCAAACAGACACTCTGCAGAAGAAGCTGCATATCTTTTAGGCTGTGACTTATCATACTGTGCCAGAACAGGAGGAACAGCGAGATATTCATGCATCCTGAAGAAAGTCACACACACACAGAGATGCGCACGCACATTCATAAACTCTCTCTCTACTCTCCCTCTATTTTTTTTCTCCCAGACAGACTCTCATTCACACTCTCAGAAATGAGATGATACAGTTGCTGGAGGAGATGAGTGTACAGTGCTTGGACCTGACACATTCCTCAGTGAAGCACTGTCCATGTGAGGGGAGGCCACAGCCATCCTGTTTATGTAGCCTGAGTCAGGCGGCCAAACAACCACATCTGCCCAGCTGGGGCTCGGCCACAGATGAGTGGTGTGTTACACTCATGCATACTCACAGACACACACATGCATACACTCACTCGCTTTTTATTCTTTCTTTATCTCTCTCTCTCACTATCTCACACACACACAAACGCGCACGTAAATGCATACATAAGCACTAACTCATAGAAAGCACTCACACATAGAAACAAACACCCACTCACACACATAGTCACACAAATACACACGCAGCAGCAGCATCCACTCATACAGTCTATGAACGCAACAGGATTCTGGGGAAAAAAAAACTTTGAAAGGTTTACTAAACACCAGGCACACTGGTCTTTCTCACTGCCAGGTTTATTTCACAAACATCCACTTTAGTCATCCTAGTGCTCTGAGGTATTCACATTAGGAGGTCATGACTGTTGTGAGCTTGGATAGACTGAGCTTTTATCATCTCCCCATGGAACCTCTCTGTCCCAGATGTTAGTCCAATTTATTGTAAACTCTCCCCTCATTGTCATTCATACTATTAAATAAAAAAAACGAAAAAGAAAATTTGGTGTTGTGCAATTCTTAGAACTTTAGATAAGCCTGACCCAACACAAACATTCTTTCTGGGATTGTTCATGTATTTTTCATGGTAAAGTTGTAGTTTGTGGATTGCATATACAGGACACCATGGGAGGATCTTTTATCAGAATTTGATCAGATCCAGTTCACAGTGTGTGTTAAATAATAAAGACACCGTGTGTGTGTTGTGTATTACAGCAAGCAGTGAGTGCCCATGAATCTCAAAGACGTGCATAAAATTATTTATTAAACTGCCCTTAATACGTCAATGTACAATGACTAGCATCTTGCTCCCATCTCTCTCTCTCTCACACACACACACACACACACACACACAGTGAGATGCCCACAGATACACAGGTATGCAAGGAAGCCCAATAATTAATTTCCACCTCTTCATAAAAGGATTAAACCCTCACTGGAGGATGGACCCTTTAGTGATGTGCAGAGGTAAGTTAATATCTCCACAGGCAGCTCAGCCCACCAAAAGGACAACTAACTGATTAAAGCAGGCTTTAAAGACAATCCCTGCCTGACATTCAGCCGTATTGAGAGATAATGCTATGTTTATTACCTGCTGATCGACGGTGGGGGAGGCAATATGACCCTTATGCAGTACAAAAGAAGGCAGAAGACTGGTCCTCACCTGCTTGATTCACACATGAAGGGCTGTAAGACATAATGCAAATGCATTTGCTCTTAGTTAATCTCAGTTATGTTGGCAAACTTAGAAATTGTGTTATCAGTTGCTGTGCTTTATGCTTTTAAGTCCCCACTAATGCTAGTAGATGGTACAAAAAAATAAGACATAAGAGGGACTTTTAGAGCCATTTAGGCTTACAATCTTTAGAGAAAACTTGGCCTAGGCCCATGACTCCACTATAAATTATGGATGATTGCCATTGATTATGTATAGAGCTCCGTGCAAATTAAAGTTAAATTAGTTTCGTCCAACTCTCTTCAGTGCTGTAGGAGTTTTGCCGCTTTAGTGAGATATTGTTCCCGACAACGTTGCAGAAAAAGACAATCAAGACAAGCATGTATAAATGGTTCACTGTTAGAAATGTTCAGTTCTGTTAAATGACCCTAAAATTTCCAATATAGGGCCTTTGTTCAGGTTTAAATAGACCTCTGTTCTCCTGACTGTTAATTATCAAAATGAATAAGCGATATTCAGACCCTCATTTTTAGTATCCCTGTTAGCACCTGATATCATATTGTTCATCGGATTTCTAGCCAGTTTTATTAGTGATAGGTGGAATGCTTTCAAGAGAAAGGCTTTAAATGACTGATTGGTATTAAGGCAGAATCAATGTTATTTGTTCTAATTTAGCATTTCACAACCATTTTCCATTTTAGGGGGAATTATAAAAAAATATTGATTTATTAATATATTTCCATGTGTAGGTCTTGATTGGAAGTGACAATGGATCAATCATTTTTTTCCACAGTTTCCCAGGGGTATGAATGCATTTTAAAACCACTGATGGACAATTTAACTGGACAATGATTTGTAGACAGATGGCTACAGATTGCTTCCATCTTGCATGTTTTAAAAAAAACTAAACATCATGAATATTTCATAATCTTATCCATATGTGTCATCAAGAGTAATTTGATGGGTGAGTATATGACCAAGTCCATGCAGAGCTAGGTGGGGAATGGTTGAGTGGGTGGGTGGTGAGAAGAGCTGGCTCTGAGGTGGGCATGGAGCTGGAGTCATTGACATCAGTTGGAGATAAGATATAATATAATGGACAATGACCACCACCCCCTGCACACCACTTTCTCTGAGCAGAAGAACATGTTCAGTATTAGGCTCCTGTATCTTTCTTGCCAAACAGACAGGTCGTTCAGCTCTTCAACGCCACACAGAAGGGGAGGTCAGTACTGCACTGCTCCCTTATATCATACCTTCATCTGGTTGACCCCACCCTGCCTCACATGTATCTTTATGGACAGTAGACTTAGTAGAACCTAAACTTTTCTTCAGTCACACTTTTATCTATACTGGACTTGAATATAATGTTTAGTTTGTACTGGCGATGCACTTGCACTGTTCTCTACATCTGGAAATATACAGTATCTCTGTCTATCTGTCTATCCACCTTATTCCTAGTTCCCATATAAATACGGCGCTCGGCAACTGCAGCCAACTCAAAGTTCAAAGAGTTTATTTGTCACATACATTGAGTTACTATGTAAAACCTGTAGTGAAATTGTATTCAAGAGAAAAGATGGAGAAAGGCAAAGAAAAGAAGAAGAAAAAAAAAACCAATATATATAGTTTAGGATAATGCTGTTGTCATCTGCCATTGCCATTAGTAAGCTACATTAGCCGATAGGCTACTGTAAATAGGATTCAGGGACCATGTATATTACAAACTCAGAGATTGTGGCTGTTTCCTTGAAGTCGGGACGCAGGAGTGACATCAAGTAGGCTAGGGGTAGACCAACATCACATTTGAGCTCTGCAAGCAGGGTAATCCTCCTCCAAACTTGGCCAAACGCAGCCCTGCAGGTCCTCCACCCTATAGGCTACGGTAGGCGATCGACCTCCACGTCCCACACTCACGACCAGCTCCAATCTCTCCCAGTCTCTAACTCAATCTTTGCTTGGATTGGCCACTTCCAGGCTCCGCAGATGAAGGCGGTAGGGCAGAGAAAAAGACGGAAAAATACGGCAGGTTGGAATGCATCGTTTAAACAGATGCACTCCGCAAAAAAAAAAAAAAAAAAAGTCAAAACCAAGCTTCTCCAAACTCACGGAGACTGACGAAAAACTTAACAAAAAGTAACAATAACTATTAAAACACATCGTAGGCTACAGCATAGTGTTAGAAATGAAAAAAGAAACATAAAAAAAAACAGAAAGGGTGAAAAAAGTAGTGGAGCTAAGGTTAACGGCAGCCATCGTACAGCGCCATCACCATAGCAACTCACCGGAAGTCCCTGCCCTGTTTGTCACTACAGTATGCGGCCCCAGGGAAAATGTGGATAGAAGAACAGAGTTTTAAAATATAAATTGTGTCCTCATACATTCCTTAAGTAAGAGCAGAGAAGGTAAGCCAACAAGGGTGCAAGGAGGCTAGCATCAAATAGAATCTTACAAAGCGTATGCAATGCAGCATAGTGTGTCATTTGAAGTTATATCTGCACATGTTCCAATGATCTGGTCCTGACATTTACAATCTCGGCAGCTGAGATGCATGTACCTCCACAATGGCTGTGATAGGCTGGAGTTAAATGCCCAGACTGGGTCACCATTCAACCCTGGTGGTCAGCGCTGAGCCGGCCATCCATCATTTTATGAAATTAAAGTGGATGAGGAGACTGCAATCGCTCCGCTAACCCGCATCACTGGGGTTATGATCCGTTTCGTTGGGTGACGCCCCCCAGTGCCTCACAGCCAGACGTCTGTTGGGGGGAAAACGCGCCGGTGCTCCGGCGGAGCCCATGCTGGCGGGGTGCGTGGGTGGTGACGGAAGCAATGGCGGAGGCATCATGATGGGCACCCGGTGCGGGCATGGTCACACTGGCATGCTCACACATGGCCGACTCCTCTTCACAGCCGACAGCACCTGTAAGCACATTTCGGAAGACGACCTTGCGAGTGCGCACCCGTAAAACACCTGGAGGGGCTCTCTACGTTCAATTACACCTCCGCTCATCCTTCATTCATTCTGTCTTTTAATGTTCACTCGCTCCTCTCCTACCATGTCATGCATCAAGGTCCCCCCTCTCCAAGAGAGAGAGAGAGAAAGAGAAAGAAAGAATGGGGGAATCACAAAAAATACTCTTTAAGTTTACTTGCATTGCATCACAGTGAAAATGGCTCCCTGCCAACATTCTCTACCCACTGTTCTACCCTTGCATGTCATCTAATTCATCAATTTGATTGACATATCAACAGAGTAAAATGCCAGAACAAAACAAATGAAAGGTCTGATCGGCGACCTTCTTTTCCATTCTATCGATCTGTCTGACTTTCAGATCGAACTTCTGCATTGTTTCAACAACACAGTGTTTCAGAAAGTTGTTGAATAATGTAAAACTAGCCTCAGGTGTCAACTAAAATTACAACAGCATCAGAAAGCCTTGAATAATTAGCATGTTTAGTTAAGTATAATTAACTAATAGTTAAACTTACAGAGTTACACTAAAAGAATTTAATAAATGCATCTCTTACATTTGCGTACTTTGGGAAAATAATTGGTCTGAGGAGTCTGGATTCGTATATGACTGTACCTTCCTTTCACCCATTCATTGCATTAATTACAATATGTCATTGATGTAGACTGGAGAAGTGTCAAATCACTCCGGAGAATGCAGTTTCCGCTATGCCTGTCAAAAACGTTAATCATGACACTGGCTCTATTTCAAAATAGAGATGAAAGTCTGCATGACTGTACAACAAACATTATGGAGTGTGTGTGTGTGTGTGTGTGTGTAGGGAGGAGGGGGGCAAACATCACACCAACAATCATATCACAGCTAACTAGATCTGAAGACTTGCCAGTAGTAGTAGTAGTCTCACTCATTAAGCGAGAGAAAAGAGATTCTTTTCAAGCAGCATTTCTTGTGTGTGTGTTTGGGCATCTTGTTTTCTGAGTGTTGCTCTTGACAGTGCGGCAGAGTCGAGCAGCAAACACCTTGCGCATATCAATAAGACACTCTCAGCCATAAATAAAGCCTAAGTCCGTATTGACATTGTGCCCTTCCATCAGGCAGCGATAAGCTGTGATCAAACACATTGCCCCAATAAATATGTAAATAGCATGTCATTTAGGATTATTTACTGAGGTGTATGCATAGACTTCTGCCAGATACGCCGCAGAGATCTGTCATCCAACACCCCCCCCCCCCATCCGCCAGCCCATGTCTAACACACTTCTCTGTTCTCAGAGGACACCTCCAGAAGAAAGTCAAATCCCACGTGCAATTTTCATGGCATCCAAGCTTGGATGGATGGTGGTGGCTTTCTCCGGACTAGTGTCCTTCACTTGTAGTGCTTTTCCACTGAGAACACGGACTCACTGATAAGGATGGATGTTCTGGCTTGACACAGGATTGAGCCCTCCACACTCACAAACACACACACACACAGGTTAATGTATAAAATGAATCTCTCTATTAGCCAACAAGGTATCTTTATTTTGTACCATTCTAGCTGTGTGAAGTTTACAAAATATTATGTTATGAGGTTCATTTGTTGTACACCAACGTTTAACATTCAATTTAATTTTCTGGTTTTGAGAGTTTCACTTTTTTTGTCCTTTTTGAATTACTGCCATAGGAGTCCATAACAATTTGATGATTGGAGACAAAGTCTTCATAGTAGAAGAAGCTGACATTCTACTGTGGGCCAGATTGGAAATATCACCATTTATTGTAATTAAAGAGATCCAACCAGCAGTTGCAAGTGAAACCACAAAGGCGAGTAGCCACACAAGCATTGTTTTTTTTTGTTTTTTTCAGGCAGCTGCAAGGGACTGCCAAAATGTCTCAGCCATTCTTCCTCTAGGTAACTCTGTGGTGCGTCACAGACATGCTCAATTACAAAGACAAAGGATGTTGTTCTGCGTCTTTTGAAGGCTCTTTGGATTGTACACCAAACAGAATGCCTTGTGGCTGAGACACAGTGTCTGTAGTGGCATTTGCATATTTATGGGGCCATGTTTGTTGTGGGAGGGAGTGTGAGTTCTGTGAATGTGGGGAGGTTGATAACCCTTCCTGGAGTAATAAAAAAAAAAAAAAACGGTCCAGAGCCTTTTCACAAAAGCCAGGCTGGCCAGCTTCATGACCCTCTGCAATAGCCATGGATCGCTTTGGTTATTGTTCTCCTCTACTGTGGAGCTTTTCATGAGCTCTGCCACCACCTGTCCCCCGCCGCGTTTACCGCCCATACTGCAGTCCCCACCACAGCCCACCGCCTTGCACACCGGGTGGTTTACAGAGCTATAATTAGCTGGGCTCGTCTTAAATAAATTACATCCCGCAACTTTCAGGTTCCTGATGGTTTTAATAAATAAATGAATAGATAAATAATAAATATAAGCACACTTGTGACTCCATGGGCCCTTTTTTCATTTATTAGACTTGGCAAATGCTATTGACACATCCAGAAGGCTCCATGTGTTCTCAACACTGAGACGAATCAGACATAACCTGGGAAGGTCCGAGACACTCATTAATGAATAATTGCCACCAAAATTAGTTTTATATTGAACACAACACCTTCCAGGTCGATGCTCCAAGTCGGTGTGATTAAAATCACTTATCCACAATAAGGCTCTCTGCTCTATGGTGCACTTCTATTCCCCCTCACTTCGAGTCTGATCGATAAGGTGCCGGGTCTTATGCCATTGGGTTTCATATTGATATGGAGAGGTCTGGAGTTGGAAAGCTACACCGATCACACCTCCCATTATCATTTAGGGATCTTATTATATCACCCTACACTGCTGCGAATCCCATTCCATCTCGTTGCACTCAAGGCAGCGCTTGGCTTCCTTCTGTGACGAGACAGAAGCGGCTTTCACATTAACCTTGTGCCGTGCAATCAGTTTTTAAAGTCATGTGACTTGGCCAGACTCTCAGGTTTAATGGAGACGGAAATGCAAATAGGAAAACGCCAGGCCCAGGGAAGGCAGTAGGCCTATACCGCCAGCTAATTTCCTTAAACAGGCTGAACATACAGAGCTCTTTCTGTTGAGTTCCACTTGACACCTCCATCAATTCTGTGTGTGTCAGCAGCAGGTTGCTTTTATTTGAGATTTTTTCACTTGCTTCCAATTAGAAGTGCATCACACACAGAGAGTGCTTTTCCACCTGACAAACTAGAATGGAGTCTTTTCAATGCAGTCAACCACCTATTGGTTGACATGCCTCTGTGCTTGCGTTCAAAGATTTCTTCATTTTTCGCCCTTATTGAGCCCCTCTATTCCTTCCAAACTCATTTCCAATGAAGCAGACTGCAACTTCCACAAACATACACACTTCTGTTTCTCATATACCACCCATGCTTTCTTCAATTGCTTTTTTCATTCCCAAAACAAAAAGAGTTGATCAACATCACCAACAGCCAAACATGTCAGTTAGAGCAGATTGCCTTGCCACAAATGCCCTGTTAGATAGATTTTCCTCTTGTACAGCAAGCTTTTCACTCTTCTCTGCAGACCTCTCTGGGACTTGAAACTCGTGTAGCTGACTAGTTGAAGGAAATGGCTGAAATTAAGCTTGGAGTAGAATGCCTTCAACTTTTCTTTTTCCCATGAAGCCAAAGTGGCTCCTGCGGGGACGAATTGATGAATGCGGGCTCAGCGCTTCAAGCTGGGTCGTCTCAAATACTCCAATATTTCTGTTGGCCTATTACCCGTGCCAACAACTATGAGCAGCTCACATATGGCCTCTCAGTCCAGAGCAGAGCTACAGATACACACACACACACACACAAAAAGAAAAAAAAAACAGAAAGCACATACAAGTCTATGCACCAAATCCCAAGCAAATTAAACAAACATACTAAGAGACAAATGTTGGTTTAAGAGACTAAATGATAAATGTAACAGACTCAGTTTCTGTCCCATTAAAAAAAGTTCAAACTAAGGCATATGAGTCTGTAAGGCAAAATGGACTGAAATCTAACTTAGTTCCCTAGTCACCTAATCAAGGTCCTGTTTAAAATGATGATATTCTTTGTATCATATCACACAGTGCAATGTCGCTACCACTATATTACCTGATTAATATGTAACTGAATAGATGATTTGATGATTTTTAAATCAGCAATTCTCAATGACCTAATTAAACAAGGGTTCGAGATAACATGTCCAGTATCTCTCTAATTGCACATGTTTCTACAAAATAGGTTTAGTAGTGTAATGAATCTGCCAATTACATTGGCAGTATGAAATTACCCTCCCTTATTTGGCCAAATAACTTTGAGAGTGGTGCTCAAGTTATGAGACTTGCTAAGTGACAACTGCTGATGTGGCATCCATGGTTCAATGTCATTTTCTTAAGAGACACACTGAGACAGAAAATTATAATTAATTAATAATGTGGAGCAGAGCAGACTCTTCTCCCATTGGTAATGAGTGCCCTCTGTGCTTACATCTGAGATGGGAGGCTGCAAACATGTCAGTCGCCTGAAGCAGGGATCTTATCTCTGGGGCTATTTCTGCACTCACTGACACAGTAAATCTGTTGGCTATCGGTGCCTTTGAGGGTAGGCTGCAAATCAAAAGGCCTGCAATTTAAATTCCTTTTTAACCCAATACATACACTATCTGGATTCATTCAACCACATGTAAATGGGCCTTAACCTGAGAAGAAAGGTATATGGTGCAATAACTACAGAAAACTTAATTGGCAGAAGATGATTAATGAAATGCATTGTTCAACATTGTTTTTGATTACAAGCAGGGCAAATTACAAAAGTTACTACAGCAGAAGGCAGTCAAATTGGGCCAGAAATCACTTTCAGAAAATCAATATAGCCTTGCCATGTTGTTCAAGGCAGCTGAGTGCTGTCGGTAGCTAACTGTACAACAACTAGCTAGCATAATGTCATAATGAATACCAAAACTTCAACCAACAACCAACTCTAACTGAGCAAGGAAACTCTCCTCTTAATTTGGTTTCAATTTGTCTGTGCACCGTTTAGTTAGTGTCAGCTGCTGGTTTCCAAATGTAGTTGGTTCTGTACCATATCCATTATGTTTTATTTTCCTTATTTTCCATGTTGAGCAATGTGTTTTTGGGCAATGTTGAGTCAGCGCCAATGTAATAGTACAGACGTCATTTAAAAGGTATATGTGTCATAGCTACTCATAATGTAACAATGGAGGTATAACTGACAACATAAGTGACCTTTTCTTTACTATCTTTCGCTTTGCCACCACTGCAATGATATTGAGGTTAGTGGTGTTTGGTGGAATGCTTGATTTTTGATTGGTTGAGAAAGGCTTGGAAGTTATTAAGTTAGTGCTTTTCCTGTCATAACTGCTGTTATGATCTGATAGAGAATGGTTTAAGGTTTCTGTGTGTGGGTGTGGGGTGGGTTTAAAAAAATGTTCTTAAAAATTGTCATTAAGAATCCATACAATGTAAGCACTTTCCTTTATTCCTAAGTTGATTATACAAGACTCTTGAAGCTTTAATGATGTAATGTGCGGCAAAGAAAGAGTGCCAGAGTCAACACCGCATCTGCCAACTGCCAATACATCCTGAAGCAAATGACTTGGCATTATATAGGCATTTACTTCATGCATTTAGTAGACGCTTTCTTCCATAGCCACTTGCATTTGTCAAATATTAATTACATCAGAGCCATTTTCCCCTTAAAGCAACTTAATGGTTAAGTGCCTAGCATGATGGTGGCAGCCAGAATTAAAACCCACAATTTCCAACCTGCTAGCACACTAGCCCGATTGCTTAACCCCTATAACAACACCGCCCATTGCCACTGAGATGGCATACAGTCTCACATGTTTACAGCCTGCTGTCACTGGAATAGTAAAATTAGCCATTATAATGATAGCATAATAGCAGTTAGCTTTCAAATAGTAATAACAACAATGACAATAATAATAATAATAATAATAATCATCATCATCATCATCATTATCACATTATGGACATGTAAGACAATTGTGCTATCAGTAATTTAGCAGTTATATGACACAAGTGAAGGGAGTCACAGGAGACCCCAGAAGTTTGTTTTTAGCGTAATCATAAATGCATTCATAGTAAAGACAAATTGAGTCTGCAAAGCAGCAGTGAGGTGCTTCTCAAGACATAACTCATAACGTTACGGATACTAACGTATCCTCGGTTCTCTGAGTGAGAAGCCGAAACGTACGAGTGGATGATGCCTATCATCTCCTGCTTTTCTGAAGTCATTTTAAACCAACCCTTTGAAAAAAGGGCAGTAAGCGCACTGACGCGCGCAGGCAACTACTTAGACAGCCCTGCGTGACGTCAGAAAGTCTATATATTGACTGCGCTTACGCTTCCTCTTTGCCAAGCTCGCCAGCGTCGGCGATTGAGGCCCGAAGCGTACGTTTCGGCTTCTCACTCAGAGAACCGAGGATACGTTAGTATCGGTAACGTTCTCTTTCGTTTCGAAGCCGAAACGTACGAGTGGATCACTACAACCAAGCCTCAAGAGCCCTACACCAAGGAGCCCGAGGTGGGAGGATCCATGGGACCGCCGCCGGGCCCAGAGAGAACACTCTCTGCTACACCCGGCCTGGTGACGTCCAATGCGTAAAAACGCGCGAAGATGTTGCCTGAGGCCCACGAAGCGCTCAAGCAGATATCCTTCATGGGGAGTGCGCCCTGACATGAACAGGCGGAGGAACACCCGCCGCCTCATATGCCAGACGTATGGCTTCCGTAAGCCAATGCGACATGCGCTGGGTAGACAAGGCCTGACCCTTGGCACGCTCGCCATGGCAGACGAACAACTGGTTCGTCTTCCTGATGCTCTGCGTACGCGTCAAGTAGGCACGAAGCGCTCTGACTGGGCACAGAGTAACGGGCACAGAACTGCCCGTCTCAGGAAGGGCTGCGAGCTCAATGACCCTCGAACGAGGGTCAGTGGACAGCACTTTCGGGCGAGAAAAGGGATTTGGTCGCAGCGTGACCCGCGCGTCACCTTGCGTGAACTCAAGACAGTCAGGACTGACCGACAAGGCAGTCAGATCGCTGACACGCTTCACCGAGACCAGAGCGAGCAGAAGCGCAGTCTTAAGGGAAAGCATCTTAGGCTGGCACTCGACAGAGGGTCAAAGGGCGTAAGGGCCAGTCCACGTAGGACAGTGGCCAGGTCCCAAGTAGGGACCGAAGGGGAGGAAGAGGGGCGGAGCCGCCTGACGCCCTTCATGAAGCGCGACGCAAGGGGGTGAGCGCCTGGGGAAACGCCAGCATAGCCAACATGGCATGCTGAGATAGCTGCGAGGTACACCTTCAAAGTAGAGGGTGTACGACCCTGATCAAACAGGTGTTGCAGAAAGGCAAGCACCTCGCCAATAGGGCAGACTAGAGGATCACAGCCTCTGTCTCTGCACCACGTGCTGAAAACACGCCACTTCAGTGTATACAACGACCTAGTAGACGTAGCTCTAGCAGCCTGGACGGTCTCTATCACTGCGTCTGACAGGCCGCTCTCTAGGAGACGCGCCCGTTCAGGGGCCAAGCCGTCAGTCTCCACGCTTCCGGCTTGGGGTGCCACAGCGACCCGTGAGCCTGCGATAGGAGATCTCTCCTCAGAGGGAGAGTCCACGGCTGGCCGTCTAACAGTGAGACCAGATCGGAGAACCAGCTCTGAGATGGCCAATTGGGGGCGATCAGAATCACCCTGTGCGCCCCCGCTCTGATCCTGGCCAACACCTGACGCATCAGAGGAAGGGGGGGAAAAGCGTAGAGCAGACCGCGCGGCCACGGGTGTGCCAGCGCGTCTGACCCTAGTGGCGCATCTCGTTCCAGCGAAAACCAAGCTGGGCAATGAGCGTTCTCTCTCGAGGCGAAAAGATCGACTCGTGCCCGCCCGAAGCGGGACCAAAGGCTGTGCACCACGGCTGGGCAGAGGCGCCAGTCGGTTGCACGCGGAACACCCCTGGAGAGGAGGTCCGCGCCTGTGTTGCGAACACCTGGCAAGTGCGCCGCCCTGATTGACAGGAAGTGGCGAGAGGCCCAGGTGAGCAGCTTGTACGCCAGGCGAAACAGGTCCGGAGAGCGCGTGCCGCCCTGGCGATTGATATACGCCACAACAGTGGCGCCCCAGCCTGTTTTGGACGCATCGGTGGTCACCGTCATGCGTCTGGTTATAGCACCCAAGGCGCCGCCTCCGGTGAAGGAGGACGGCCTGCGCCAATGCGCGAGGGCCAGCCACATGCGTCTGGATACTAAGATCCGACGGGCGGGGTTCGACCTGGAGGATACACCTAGCTCCGCTTAGGCGAGCTGCAGCGGGCGTAAGTGTAAGAGGCCGAGTGGGACAGCGCCGCCTGCGGCGCATAGGAGGCCCGTCAGTCTGAGACACAGCCTGGCCGAAACGCAGGCACCGAGTCTGAAGTGGCGTAGACACGCCCTGACGTCCTGAAGCCTCTTCGGTGTGAGCGTCGCTCTCATCGAGCGTGAGTTCAGCCTCACGCCCAAGAACTCGACCTCCTGGGAGGGAGAGAGCATGCACTTGCTTAGGTTCACTAAGAAACCCAGACTGTGCAGGTGACGCAAGACCACGTGGGTCTGTGACGTTAGGAGCTGTCTGGAACCAGCCAGCAGCATCCAGTCGTCCAAGTAATTGAGGAGTCTGATCCCCTGAGCGCGTAGAGGAGCGATCGCCACCTCCACGCACTTGGTGAAGCACCGAGGTGCTAGAGATAGACCGAAGGGGAGGGCTGCGTACTCGTACGCACTGCCCTCGAAGGCGAAGCGTAGAAAACGCCTGTGCCTCGGGACTATGCCTATGTGAAAATAAGCGTCCTGAAGGTCTATGGTGACCATGTAGTCCCCCTGGCGGACTGACTCCGCCACCATTCGGCCCGTGAGCATGCGAAAGGTGAGAGGTTTGAGCGAAGCATTGAGCGCTCTGAGGTCTAGGATAGGGCGAAAAGCGCCCGACTTCTTGGGCACCAGGAAGTACGTACTGTAGCGACCTGCGCACGCCAGCGTCGGATCTACGCGCTGAATAGCGCCCTTTCTCAGGAGATCGCAAAGCTCTTGTCTGAGAGCAGGGGCCCTGGAGGGGGGCACCACTGACTCCATGACACCTCTGTAGGGCGGGGGTGGCCACCTGAACTGCAGTTGATAGCCCTTCAACACTGTTGATAGGACCCAACGCGACGTTGTGCACATCGCCCAATGCTGCCGGAGCAGAGCGGCGGCATGAGGAGGCAGCAAGGACAAACGAAGTGCTATGCTGCCTCCGAGTGGCACTAGGGGGGCCGAGGTCAAAGACTGAGGCTGTCCGCGAAGCTGAAGAGTGTCCGACTGACAGACCAGAGACCCGACAGAGTGCGGGGGCTGAGGGCCGGTTAGCCGTGTGTGAGACCGTAGGGCGCTCACGCGTGACTGAGAGGCCGTGCGCATTACTCGCGACGCCCGGTGGGGCGGCCGACTCAGCGCGCACGTCAGCGAAATCCGATGTCGGTGAACTGTGCGCTTCACCTGCGACACCCCGTAGGGCGGCCGACCTGGAGCGCGTGTCAGCGACGTTGATGGTCGATGAGCCGCGCACTGCACCTGCGACGCCCCGTGGGGCGGCCGACTCGGAGTGCGTGTTGCCGACGACCTCGGAGAGGGGGGAGAAGCTACCCGTCTGGCCAAGGCGTGTCATCACGCGAGGCGCATAGCGCGGAGCGTGTGTCAAGACGCAGAGCGCGGGGCGTGTGTCAGCTGGACGTGCGCCGGGGACCGTACCGGCGCCCCAGTGCGCGATAGCGCTGACAGAACAGAGAGTGTCCTCCGGCCTGGGCCGGGGCTCATTTGGAAACATTGCCCCAGAGGGGCGGCAGCGTGTGTGCGGAGTGCTTGTGAACAAGGCAAACTCAGCGCCCCGTAAGGGGGTGAGATCAGAGAGGACCGCCGAAGCGGGGGGGAACGCTCCGAGCTGGGGACTGCAGAGCGAGGACCCGGGCCCTTGAGAGCACACAGAGGCGTAGCAGTCAATGGATGGCGATCGCATGACATGCTCTGCCGCGCACACGCGATCACATCAGGATCGCTGTGGCCTTTTACGCCGCTCCCGGCTAGCCGGATGGTTGGCGGGAGCTGGGCGCCCGCGAGAGCGGGAGCGCTGCCAAGTGGGTTGCGACCCATCAGCCGGCTGTGCCGCGGCTTTGGGCGCGTCCGCCTTCTTCCGCTGTTGCGTCCGTTGAGGCGTACGAGCACACGTCTGAGGAGCAGCGGGAGTGGTCGAGTGAGGCGGAGCACGCTTAGGAAGCACGGGTTGCAGGGCCTGAGCCGCCGACTTCGTCTTCTCTAAGCGGTCGCGCTGTACTTCCAGCGCCTGGCCAAACAGAGCATCAGCGGAGATGGGAGCATTCAAGAGATGCTTCTTCTCCTTCTCCGGCATAGAGGAGAGGTTCAGCCAGAGATGCCTGTCGAGGACGATCAAAGAGCCAAGGGAACGCCCGTCGGCTTTAATGGCCGGCCGGATGGCCAGTGAAGTGAGGGCGGTGATTCTGCGGAGCTGGTGGACGGTTAGTTCCGAGTGCTCCGCAGCTAGATCTGCCACCAATTCCTCCGCCAAGGAGGAGAGGAGAAAGGCGGTGTTCATCGCCCTTATCGCCTGGCCTGTACAGATAAAGGCCTTCGAGGCGAGCTTCTCCGTGCGTTGACACGGCTTGGAGGGGAGCTCGGGAGGCGATGTCCAGGTGGTGGCAGAGGCTGGTGCTAGACAGCCAGCGACCGCATCCTCAACGCGAGGAAGCTGTAAGAGGCCAATGGCGCCCGCACTGTCCATCGCGTAAAACGCCGCGTGTCCCTGGATTGGGGCAATGGCGGCGTAAGGTGCCTCCCAGGAGCCCTGCGCGTCAGCCACAACCGTGGGGTGAGCAGGGAGGGGGAGAGCGTCCGGAGAGGGAAGCGCGCCGGAAAAGGGGTCAAAACGCCCTTCCGAATAGCGCTGAGGCGGAGGCAGGCCTAGCCTGTTAGCCGCCTGTGTAGCCAACAAAGCTAGCTCAGAAGCTAACTGGGCGGCGTGGGTCTTCACTATCGGTGGCACGTCCTCGACCGTAGCGCCTTTAGTGGAGAGGAAGGAAGAGAGCTCCTCTTCATCCACGGGCTCGATAACTGGTTCGTCATCGTAGTCGCCCTGAGGCGGCGTGGTAGCCGCGCGGGCAAAGGCAGCACCGACGGAGCTAGCAGGGCTAGCCTGTTGGGCCGCGGTTAGCTGGCTAGCTGGTAGCAAGCTAGCCTCTGAGAAGCTAACCGACGGTCGAGTAGCCACTGAAGACCGATCGATAAGCCCAACCGGGTGCGGGGACGCCGGGGAAACATCGATAGCCTGGAGGGGTAACAATACCCCTGGCGCCAGCGGGGGAAGAGCCCGCCCCTGTAACACCAGTGGAACCCACGAAGAATGCCGCTCTGTTGGCGATAGCCGTAGGGGAGAGGCGTTCGCAAGCCGAGCAAAGATCTGGCCGCGAAAAGGCGAGCATAGCATGCTTGCTCCCCATACAGATAAAACAGATGGCATGGCGGTCGGAGATCGCCATCGGACGGTCACAATCGGTGCAACTACGAGTAGCCATCTTGCGTCTCGTGGTACCAGAAGTCAGGGACCGGCGTGAGCACTTTGAGCAAGATGGAATCCCTCGGAGAGCTTTGAAAAAAGCTGTTGTGTTGGACTTTCAAAAAAGCCGTTGGTTTTTTAAAATATTTGCAAAGGCAAACGAAGACGACTCAGAAACACACGCAGTAAGCGAGGTGAAAGAGGCAAAGAGGACCTGAAGCGTAAGCGCAGTCAATATATAGACTTCTGACGTCACGCAGGGCTGTCTAAGTAGTTGCCTGCGCGCGTCAGTGCGCTTACTGCCCTTTTTTCAAAGGGTTGGTTTAAAATGACTTCAGAAAAGCAGGAGATGATAGGCATCATCCACTCGTACGTTTCGGCTTCAAAACGAAAGAGAACTAATGTATTACACATGCTAAAATATGCTTACCAAATTACAAAGCAACCCGACAAATTAATTCCTGAATCTACTTTGAGTCACAGGAGAAAAGAAAATATATCACTTACGTCACACATGCCACCCTGCTCTTGGGGAGCGATCTGGAAGTGTCGATGGAAATATTCCCTACTACAATGTGGGGAGGCAATGTTCAGGGCTCCTTAGTTTCCCTGAGGAGATAAACAGACATGCAGACATCAGGGTTGAATGATTGTGTTTTTGATCAATGGGAATGGTCCCACTGTGACCCTGTCACAACACAAATTCCCTCTTAATCTCATGGAGGAAATGGTTCAGTGCATGGCCATGGATCTTAAGCAGAACAATGCTGTAACCAGACCTAGAGTTATGTTGTTTCAGGAATAAGGCCACTTGGCCGTTGGGGTGACAGTTAGGCTATTTCACAACTGTCCGGGTTATTAGTAATAGAGATAATGACACACAACAAATCCTGAGATATAGTAATGACACGAGAATAATCATATTTTTTCTCACCAATTGCTTTGTCTTGCACAGCTGCTGCTACACAACCTGGATAATAATAAACAAATGTTTACAGCATAGGCATGCATCAGTTTTAAATGGCTGGTGACACTAATGTTATAAATATATATAAATAAATATATATATAAATATCCATATAAAAATATGGATACTGAATCCAAGGGATGTATCCTTATCCAATGTCTAAATATTGCAATTCACTATGAGTCAGACATGAAGGAGAAATAGCAGGGGCAAAGAAACAAATAAGAAAAACAAGCAAATTGTTTAGAACATAAAAACAGCTCAAACACAGAGTGAAAGAAAAAGTGAAGATACTACAGAGGATTGTAAAAGAAAAAGACTAAGGGGGAAGGGGGTGAGGGAGAGATAGATATTTCTGCTTAGCCTCCTGAGGTGGCGAGCTGTTTTTGATTGGCACAATAAGGTACACAGAGGCACAGGTGGTGCCCAATCCGGGGCTGAGGAGGCTCCCCGAGGACCAGATAAAAGTACTGACAGACACCCAGCGCCTCAGTGGCTGTCTGATCTGCATTTGATTAAAATTTCAACATGGATGCAACAGCATGCACTCTTGCGATTAACTGACTTCATCATATGCTCAGGCTGCTTTGCTCTCTCTGTCTCTCTGCTGAATGGCATCTGTAGACATGTCTTGTATTCACATAACAGGTGGGTATGAATACAATGGACATGGATGTCCATGCTATATCTGATATTTAAAACAAATATAGTAAGGATGCAGGCTGTCAAAGTAGCACAATTCTGCAAAAGAAGGGAAGAGATTTAGGACAACTACAGTTAATAAAAGACTACATTAAAATCGCTTTAATCTCAAATCTTATGAATCCTTTATGCCCTGTCAAAAAACACCTTTTTCAGACTTATTTTATATTGTAGTGAATATACAAGTGAAAACAATGTTTGTCTTCAGTAAGGTTGGTGATCTGACAAATGGATAGAATGGATAATGCATGCTTCATGCTTTATTCTGCTGAATTTAACTAACACCAACCCTTTGAAAAAAAAGGGCAGTAAGCGTCTGCGTCACTCACGCAAGCTGGTATTTGCCAGGCTCAGCGTGACGTCAGAGAGGTTCTAATAACCCCTGCTTACTCTTTTTTGCCATGCGCACCAGCACTGGCACTTGAGGCCAGAAGCTATCCGTTTTCAGCTTCTCGTTTAGAGAACCGAAGGTACATAAGTACCTGAAATGTTCTCTTTCACTTCTAGCCAAAAACAGATAGAATGGATCACTACAACCAAGCCTCAAGTGCCACCTCACAAGGGGCCCGAGCTGGGAGGATCCACAGGCTAAGGCCATAGAGGTGCAGAGGCTCAGCGTGACGTCAGAGAGGTTCTAATAACCCCTGCTTACTTCCGCTCTGCCTCTCTTTCAGTGAAATTCTTTCAGTGCATGAAAAACTGCTAGAAGTTCCAGAAAATTGATGTGACGCATCAATCCGCGAGTCTCTTGTCGGTGAGTGTCGCCCTCATAGAGCGAGAGTTGAGCCTCACACCCAAGAACTCGACCTTTTAAGAGGGGGAGAGCATGTACTTGGGGGTGTTCACCATGAACCCCAGGGAGTGCAGGTGGCATAGAACCAGGTGAATGTGGGACGAGAGCAACTGACTGGACTCTGCCAGTAGCAACCAGTCGTCCAGGTAATTCAATAACCTGACCCTCTGATGCGAGTGAGAGGCTGAAAGGCAGAACCGTATGTTCGTACGCAACGTCCTCAAAGGCGAAGCGCAAGAAGTGTCTGTGCCTGGGAATTATGCCTATGTGAAAATAGGCGTCCTTCAGGTCTATTGAGGCCATGAAATCCCATTGGCAAATGGCCTGAGCCACCAAGCACCCCGTCAGCATGTGGAAAGAGAGACGCTTCAGGCGCTTGTTGACCGCTCTCAGGTCTAAGGTGAAAAGACCCTGTCTTTTTTGGCATGAGGAAGTAAATACTGTAACGACCGCCGTGCACGAGGGCTGGGTCCACTGGCCATTGTCCAGGAGCTCCATCAGCTCCCGTCTCAGAATAGGAGCCCTGTCTGGGGGCACCACTGACTGCAAAACCCCCTTAAAGAGGGGGGGGGGAGAAGCATGCTGAACTGAAGCTGATAAGCCTTCAACACCATTGAGAGTATCCAACGAGAGCTCGTGCACCGGACCGGGGGAGAAATAGACAGTCGAAGCGCAATGCTGTCTTGTGGCACAAGGGGGGCTGAAGAAGAGAGAGCGTGCGTGTGACGCTCTGAGGCGCTCAGGTGCGGAGAGAGCTCTGCAAAGGGCAGAGGTGATGGTCAAGAGCGACAAGAGAGCCCAAGGAGCATCCCTGCACCTTGACCGCCGCCCGCATGGAGAGGGAGATGAGGCTGGCCGTCGCCATATCCTCCACCAGCTGTTCCAGGAGGGGCCTGGACGGCGTCGGTCCGGGTCCAGTTCAGGGAGGGCTAGCTGCGACTAGCGGTACCATTTTGGCTAACTCACGGGCTAACCTAGCTGCGTGGGTGCCACGGACCTCAGAATGCCCCTCAGGGGGCATGTCCTCTCTGATCCCAGGTGCCGAGAGGAACGACGCCATCTCCTCGTTGTCGAATTCCCTCAATGATGACGTACTAGGGTGGTGGCGATGGAGACCTGGGAGAAGGGGAGCCAGTGTCAGGGACTGTAGTTGCCTGCGCTAGACTCAAAGCCGATAGCCGGGGATCGGCTAGCGGGCTAACTGGTGAAGGGCCTAATTGCTAGCGAGCTAGCTCCAGGCTGGCTAGCTAGTTTAGGCCCCAAAGCGCTGGTCTTCAGCGACCCAACCGGAGTGGAACTCGCAGCTGGGGGACGCCTAACAACCAGCCCAGTCGAAGAGTGGGCCATAGCAAGGGGGGGGGGGCAAACCGCCCGTGATTCCATTGCTGCAGCCAGAGCAGTGGGAGAGAGCAGGCCGAGCAGAGCTCCGGGGTGATGAGCGCTAGCAGTGCGTGGTCGGCTACGAGGCACACCAGGCAGCCGGCGTGCTGATTGGAGGGGGCCATCACCCGGGAGCAGGTCCGGCAGCGGGAAAGGAGGGAAGCCATCCAAGCGATCTTACGGAAGATGTTGAAGATTGGAAATCTTCAGACTTCGAGCTTTTAAAAAAGCTGTTTTGGTGGGCTAGGTAAGCTGAATTGGTAGAAAAGTGAAGAGAATCAGCAAACAACACGAGAAGTGTGTGCATGAAATCGCAAAAGAGGCAGAGCGGAAGTAAGCAGGGGTTATTATAACCTCTCTGACGTCATGCTGAGCCTGGTAAATGCCAGCTCGCGCGCGTGACGCAGATGCTTACTGTCCTTTTTTCAAAGAGTTGGTGATGGTTAAATTCAGCAAAATAAAGCATGAAGCATGCATTGTCCATTCTATCCATTTTTGGCTAGAAGTGAAAGAGAACTGCTGTTCGTTCAGTGAATCCAACATCCAGTGAATTAATTTTTCATGACCCAGGCCAGATAATTCCTGATACTCCCAGGGGAATCATTATGTTTTGACAGGTTGGAAACAGTAAAAGTCATGAGATGTTGGTACAATTCCTATTCCTGAATTCGACGTTCCCTCCAAACGCACCCAGCGGACACCTCCCTGCGAACGCTTTACATCTCAAGTGGCAAAGTATCATTTCACCCGGAGACGCAAGAAAAGCTCAGTAGAGGGAAACAAGGCATCAGCCAATATTCCCAGATGGTCAGAATACGTGCTCCATGGCAGCCTGAAGTTAAATCGATACCGTGGCAGTTGAGCTCCTGAAGGTCCAGGGCTATATCCTAATTAGGGGTCAGTGCGCATTGAGAATATCTCTCCCTAATTGCAACGGGGCATTTGGCAGAGTGCTGGAGACTAGACGGCGGCTGTGCCAGTGGTGGTTGGCATATTGTGAAAAAGGGTGGTGATGATGGTTCTGGTGGTGGAGGTGGTGGGAGGGTGCGGGGGGGGGGGGTGGAATCCAAGGGACAGCCTCCAAACCTGTTGTTAATGGCCTGTGATTTAAAAAGTTAATGAGAGCAGACTTTTTAAAGCAGCATTAGCCACCAACGGCATAAAGACGAGCAGTGTGGATTATTTCCTTGCCCCCTCTCCAACAGCTCCTCATTAGGTGAGCCTGGGGGATTAAGGGACCCACCCCCCCTCCCCAACACCACCCCCACCCCCACCTCACACACACACACATACATGCACGCACACACAGTACAAAATGAAGCATAAAAAGCATCTGGATGGTGCTTCTTAAACTAGTTTGCAGGGGGTAGGGTGACTAAAGCCCTGGAGCCATTGCCATTGTCGCCTCCATCTACGTACCCACTTAAATGGCACCATTTAGCCATCATTAAACTACAAGAAGGTCACTCCGAGGGAGAAATCTACTTTTTCCTCATGGTTTTAACCTCAAGAAAGTGCATAAAGTCATTATAAAGTTGAGTTGCTTGCTGCCCATTATAATTTCCAGTTTTGTCTTCATTTTCTTGGTGGTGGTTGTGGTGCAATAGTAAAATGTCAGTCCCTTCTCTTTAATGAGCAAAGAAAAGCGACACATAGGACCTTGAACTGATTAAGCTGGTTACTACAGCGACTTCTTTCTTTCCAATCTATGCCACTAAATCCAACCAACTCATCTAGAATACCCCAGCAACCAGTGGCTGTTCAGCATTTATTCCAAAATGCAGTTATGTAACTCACCACAGCACCCTGTCACCTTGGCAATGATATGGAAGTCTGCTGTGATTTCAGACCAGTCAAACAAATTAAATGACTTTCCTTTTTTGCATGAATCCTTATTGCTCACAGCTCATGAATTGTAGCACGGTGCTCTTTATTACTCAAATATTTCCAATAAATAGATAGATAAAGCACAATGCTATTTTATTTTTACCATTACTGTGTGTACTAATGGTGACACTAGCTTGATTAGGAACCAAAATTCTCTGGCTATGGCTTATATTAATGCATCATGAAAATCCCCACAGCTGTGCTTACCTATGGCACTTGAGGTTTGCCAGTGCCTGAAAATCACTTAATCACTTTCTTGCTCACTTGACGCCACATTCACACCAGTCAACTCAATGAAAAATGCAACATGATTAATAGCTGTGGAAAGGTACCCATTGTGTTTAATGTCAACATTAAGTACATATTAGTGATGTGTAGAATGCGTCTCATCTAATCAGAAATTGCTAAATAGTTTGATAGTGGATGGGTATACATGCTTTTCTTTTCTTCACTTTACTTTCTAATGAAATCATGATCTGATCTGAATCTTAAGTAATCAATGTTGGTCAATGACAATGACCTGACGCTTATACATGGCGTGTCATATATTTGGAAACAAACAGTAAATGTATTTAAAGGAACCATAGAACACATTTTTTGACCATCATAAATTGTTCTTTGAGCCTCAGTAATAGCGTATGCAAATTTGTGCGGCTGAAAGTGACCCAGGAGCACCAACCACATGAAGACCTCGGTATACTTCGGTTTGGCTTTAGGGACCCTCTACTTACTACCAAGTAGGTGTAATGTTGTTTGAAACTATAGAAGGGGTATAAAAATAGCGTTTTGTAGTGGCGGAAATTATATGCCCTGGTCACTTCCAGGCTAACGAGTTTTGGCTAAAAAAAAAATAACTTTCTCAAAACACATCTGAATGACATGATTTTGATGTCAACTCAACGTATGTACAAAATGTGGTAATAAACTATTGTTGACCAGTTTTAATAAAATGAGCATGGATCGTGTTTTGTTTGATTAGTTCCCTTGTTTTGTTGATTTTATTAATAAGTACGTTTGTGATTATGGCTCATTCATTATTTGTTATTTCATTAGCATTTTTTACTGCAGCAAGACTAGTTGGTCCTTTGGCTTCCATTAGTTAAGCTGACGTAGACAATCACAGTGATAGAGTGTTGCCAGGATGCGCTGAAGTACAGCTCATTAAAGGAAGTTGTGGAATTTGTGACTCTACAGTCATGCATTCTTGTAAACATCTGAGTGACAAATACCCTCCAGTGAATTCTCACCTGCATGTTCTGACTGATGTGACAGCCAAGAAGCTTATTCCCAAGGAACATTGAAATAGTCTACAGCCTATGCAGTCTATATCTGTGCACAAAAGAAGGAGGTGAGAACAGGGGTGAATTAGCGTCATCTCGTTAAAGGTATCCAGTAAATTGAGCCAGTAAGTTGTTATTTATATATTATTATATTATTTATATTCAACAACATCCACTGAAAGTGCCTGAAGTGTGAGGAAACCAATATGCTACAGGAACTTACAACTGAAAGAAATATGTAAGATACTGTTTGAACTCTACATTTGCAGTGTCTACTGGAAAGAATTACCTGGCTTTATTATGCTAGTGCATTTGCATGAAGAGTGGAATGTGTGCACTCTGTATAAAATAAGCTTGGAAATGAAATTCCAATGTATGTGTACATATATCATGTTGGCAGTTATGATCCTCCAACCTCCTTCCCCAAGACTTAAAGATAATAAAGAGACTACATGTTTCTACTGTAGCTGTCAAGTAGACAGGATTATGATTTTAAGTGTGAAGTGTAGAGAGAACAGCAAGAAATCATGCTTCATTTTTTTTGTTACTTTGTACAATAGAAAATCTCATAAATGTTTGCACAATATTACAAGGTAAGAAAATAATGAAAGGAAAATATTAGACATACTGGTGTGAAACTGTCACTGCTGGTATTTATAGTGATGTCATGGAATATATCTATTACATAAAATGTCATATGTGATTGACTACTGGGAAGAACAGAGTTGAAATGTAGAAAAGTATAAGAAAAAAAAGTTTTTGAAACTGATTGCATTACATTATCTCCAAACACAAACTAATATAGCTAATACTTAGAATTTCCATTTTGATGAATAAAAAACGACTGCTCTGTCTGAGTATGGCTAATGTTCTCAGCTACTTTCTGGAGTGTTTTCAAAGATCCCTACCTTCCTCCCCAACCACCATGTTTGATCCCACTCTTCCTGTGGAGAATTTGCATTTAGGTTCTAGCTGGATGGTAAACATGGCCTAAGCCAAAGACTTTTGTCAATTAATGGTACAGCAGTTCTCTGGTTGAACTAAGTGATGTGAGCATAAATGAGCATTTTACTGATTACTGACTTGGAGACATCTCACTGGCTTTGTTTAGTTGTTTGTTGATTTGGTGTTTTGTCCTTTAGTTAATAAAAATGTTTTTGTGTTTTTAACAACCAACCTCTCGCCTCCCTCTTTTGTTCCGGCCTTTACCCCTAGGTCGTAACACCAGTTCTTTGAGTCTTTTGATCATCATCTGATCATTTTGAGATCAAACTACTTATATGTGAAAAATCCTTAAAGTGGCATGTGCATTTCCTTAAATGACCTCCTCAGATAAAACCGACTCGGCCATGAGAGTGATATAGATTCTTCATGATCAATATCAAGCATAACCACATCAATGATACTCATGAAGCACAACAAAAACCTGGAGAAATGAAATAATGTTTTATGATTGGCTGACTTATTCCTCGATACTGAAAATCAAAATACCTATGAAGTATATCTGGTAAAAAAAAAAAAAAAAAACTTTTGTCATCATCAGTCAAAAAATATTTGCAAACGAACAAATAGTATTTAACTACTAGTTGCCCAGAAAAGCAGACTGAGGCAATCTCATCATCTAGTATTCTACTGACATCCATTAGAGCCTGTGACAGTTTTGTTGTTTTTTAGCCATAAACAAACATGTATGGATGATTGGCCTATAAGGACTTGCTAGCCACCAGGCTACATGAATGTACAAAACTTTTAAATAACCCTATGGTGTCTCATGTTCTGTTAACCATGTAGACTACAGTTGGGACGTAGCCTAAAAACAGCCAAAATAGAAATAGCCCAGTACTGAAAACAGGCAGCCCCATGAAAATGCAAACCTCTTTCCTTAATTCCATCTGTGTAATTATCAAGACAACATTACAAATGAAATAGACCCATAAGAAGTATCGTAAATTCAGCTGGTAATGCTACTTGTACACTTGTTGGCTTGGGAATGAGAACTGGGATGACTTGAAAAGGTTTGTTAGGATTAAACACATTCAAGCCCTAGTTGCATCTAGTTGAGTGATTAATTCAGTAAAACAGTACATATAGGAAATAAATGTTGTGTCTCCACGATGAATGTCTTAAAAAACAATATTGTAATGGTCAGTGTTATGAAAATCTTAACCACAATGCATGAGTGAGGAGGTTGCACAAATAGTATTATTTTCATGGTGGATTACATTCATAACATAACCCATTGTTCTTCCTCTGAAATGGCCTGTGACATCCTGGCCACTGCATACATATTACAATATACAGCATGTCCTTTTGAAAGCTTGTGGAGATGCTTCATATGCATATAGCTAATGTTGGCCCCTGACAGCTCCTCCCAGACATAGGCTCGCCAGTGCAGTCTGTATCCACAGCGACACCATTTCAACAGCTGATTTCCCCTGTCGGCCAATTAGGTGGAGCACAAAAGACGATAGTTATGGCCTCGGCTTTCCCTTTCCTTTCATAGAGCGAAAATCCGCACAAACCAAACTGGATGCAAAATCATACGGGATGTTCTTTTTCCCTATTTGAACTTGCCTAAGAAGGCTGTCCTCCTTTTCCCCCTATATTGTGCTAGACGACAATAAGTCAATGCAAAATGATCCCTCACATGAGACAACTGGGCGGCAGTTGATAAGCCGATCCATTGCAGCTTGAAAACATATGCCAGGGATGCTACTGTGAGTCCTCTGCAAGCTTTAGGTGAAAAAAAAATTAAAAAGAATATTAATATTCTAAACTGAGAATGCCAATTATCGATCTTTATGCATGGGGTTATGAGGCAGTAATTCATCATGTGTTGCAAACCCCTGAGTAATTAAACAGAAGTGCAATGCTCATGAAAGCTATCATCAGTTTCTCGGCTAGAGCAGTCAATCATTCCATTAGAAGCCTTCCAGGAACTTTGCATACTTGCAGGCCGGTGGCTATGCCCAGCCCTGGGGCTAGGAGACCCAATTAAAAGGTAGCCCAGTGGAATTCTTCAAACCTGTGCCAATTTTAGCCCTCTCTGCCCTTAGCTCTTGCTACATTTTCGGCTCAGATTTCTCTCTTGCCAGCATGCTTTTAATTTCTCACCATCTTTAAGTCTCGGCGATTCATAGACACAGGCCTATATTAAGATTGATGGCAGTTATATGCCACCTCTGCCGGCTGCCAATGCAGGTCACTTGGACTGCATTCAGCAGAATTCTCTGATGCCTCCATAAGACAGCAAGAAATTAGTAATTTTATAGATCCTCGCTCGTGCACGAACTCCCCTGTAGAGTTTTGTGCCACCTGCAATCAATGCACCAGGCCCAGAGTATGAAATGTCAGCCTTCTTTGTCAGGTGCATGTACGGTGTCTGAGTGCCTCCCTGTTGGAAGGAAGGAAGGAAGGAATGAAAGAAGAAATGGAGGGAGAAGAGAGGAGGAGGGAAGAGAAGGGAGAAGTGGAGAGTGGGGAGACCTGCCCAGGCAGCTGCACTACATCATTACTGTCACAGACATATGTTTCTCCCAGGCCCCTGGTGAGCTTGCTTTCTTTAAGCCGCTGAGACAATGCCGAATAGAACTAAACACTGCAGAGCCGATGACATAGAGGCCAGTGACACATCTTGATTGTAGTTTTTTGTCCACCTATTCTTTTTTCAGCAATTCCATGTTCTAAATATGCACAAGATGTCCAGCTATATCAGCATAAACGTTGTGAAAACGGTGTGTGGATCCCAAAGGGCTGCTTCAGTGCTAAGAGAACAACAGAATAAAAATGCAGTGTGCTTCTGTAGAGACGACCAGAGACAGAGTATCGGGTCTTGCCTTGACTGCGCATGCACAGTCCCGGTTCAGTGTTCTCTTGTGAGCTACCGAAGGCCTACACTTACTTGTCCATGTCGGCCCTACAACTTCCCTCTTGGTCCCCCTGCACCCCAAACCAACTCTACCTCCAGCCTCCTTTTGCACGCAGACACACACACACACACACACACACACACACAGGTGCTGCTTGGAAATCAATGTGCAGAGGTGTCTGACAGGCTTTCTCAGCAGTGCTCCCCTGCCACAGCTTCGTCAGGTATGATTCATGCTCACAGGCACAGTGATGGATGTTGCTAGGGGAACTGGCATCACTGAACCTATTACTTTGCCATCGTTTAGAAGCCTTTCCATGGCAATGCACAGTCTTTGGGTTTTGCACAACCTTAGGTGCATGTTGACGTCGCCCCAACCAAACAAATGGAGAATCAAGTGGGGACAAGCTGCGTTGTCAGGATGTGTTACAATATAGGACATTATCAGCTAATGTGTATTCATATTATTCACAGTTAGATTTCTTTCTGTTACAGTCATAGGTTATTGGTGAAAAGGAGACTTTAGGGGAGGGTATTACGAACAAACAGAACACCACCGCTTATCACCACAGATTGTCTTTCTCAGTAAAATGGAAACACTGACTTCTTTTCAAGCCTTCTACCTGATTAAACAACAAAAGAGAAAGATGAAGGCAAGAGGGAAGCGAGCAATCCAGAGAGTGGGAGCGCGGGGATACTGCTATATTTAGACAGGATGACATGAGTTGCTTCTTCTCTGTCAGAGTCAGGACTGGAAGCATTCTCTGAGAGGTGGAGGGTGGGGGGACTCCCGACACAGAGCAAGATGGATAATTGGTTATTTTGAGTAATTTCTACAAACCGGAGCGCAGCTGTATCTTTTCAAGCTTTAGTAAATAATACTCACTGGGAATATGGTGTATCCAGTTCCCATCAAAGCCGTGTGCAGTGCTTGTGATGTTTGCCTGATAAAATACGCCTAACCCATTGTCTCAGCAGAGAGGTTCTGATCTACCCTGATCTGTGGTGATCTGTGGTAAATTCCAGTTAAAGCACTGTTTAAATCCATGGCGGGACTAGGGGGAGATTTATAAATGCCGGCAGGGGGCTGAGTTATAAGTGCGCAAAAGAAGAGATGATGATGATGATGATGGTGGTGATGAAGATGATGGCGGCACAATTATATTTTTTTGCATGATATGATGAAATCTGACCTTAGACACAATTTAAGGAACTTAGGTGTAGTTAGATACTACACTGCCATTTTTGTCATCCACTAGAGGCTTTTAAAGATGTCCAGAAGGAGACATGACAGATGAGAGGACCTCAAAGATGGTAGATACCTGAAGCAGGATATTTTATAATGAGCCACTTCCAGGAGTCACAATCCCCATTTATGAGGTGCAAAGGCACGCTCTGTAACACTGCAGACCCCCAGTATTTCACCGAATATTTAAAGCCTTATTTATTCACAACAATAGATGTTGATTTTGGTCTTCCAGACCATCTCGTCCATTTAAGGAAAATGTTGTGATAGTGTTACTTAGCCAGGCTAGTGCCAACTAGCGCAATTTCGTTGCTAGTCAGAGAACAAGCCATAAGCTTAGGTTCGCTCTGCTTAGTATATGCAATGGCCCATTACTGAACAGAGAGAGGGCTGAAAACATTAACGTAGAATACAAGTAAGGCTTACCAGTGCGTAATGTAAAGTATGTCACAACTGATCAGTAGCAATTGATTGAAGCAGAAAGAAATCCCTCGCTGTGGAGCGAGCGAATGCCTGTGGTTAAGACACTTTGCACTAAGTAAAACAATGTGAAAGAGGCCAATGCATCAGGCTAAGTATTATTCACCACTCTGGATAAAAACTTATTTCAGTATTTCAGAATTTTAAGACATAATACTAGTACTAATCTACTACAGGCTAACGCCATTTAGTGCTCAACCCAATGTGCCTATGCAGATCAGAACTGATCCCTAATTTGTTCCTATGGGCATGAACTATCTTGCTCCGCCTATCTACCGTTTTTGAAGATGTCACCGCAGAAAGAGGTGACAGTTGAGAGGTCAAAGTTTAAGGTGAAATCTGGGTTCAGCTTGTGAAGCTTGCATGAACAGGAATGGCTTGTGGGTTGCTTGTAGCTTGGCCTAGCTGAGTTACAGCTCAGACTGGTTCACTCATTTTGCTTTAGACGCCCACACTCCACAATACTACACACATATACATTAGGGACACAAGTAGGTAGGTACCCTTAGACAGACTGATTTTATATAACTGACATATAGTTGCATATACAGAGCGGGATTGAATGTGTAATGTTCTCTTAAAAGTAGCCTAAAATCTAACTTAAGAGATACAAATTGTAGGAATTCTGGGTAATAGAGCATTAAAGCATTACTTTATTTACACAAAGCATAGAAACACAGATATTTAATACATAGAAGATAAAAAGGCCATACATTTTTAAATAATATAATGTCCTTGGGAGTAGTTAAAAGAACCCAGGAGTGCCCTTTAATACCAGGAGATAAGCCTCAGAGGTGCTACACTAATATGATGCATGACTCATCTGTACTCTATACTGTAAGTCTTAGTAAAAGACTAAGTTAATGTCCTCATCAATACCAAACTACTAAATTCAATGTTGGCTGTAGCTGCATTCCAATATAATGTAATCTAATAATATAAGTGTTCTCTTTCGTTTCGAAGCCGAAACGTACGAGTGGATGATGCCTATCATCTCCTGCTTTTCTGAAGTCATTTTAAACCAACCCTTTGAAAAAAGGGCAGTAAGCCCACTGACGCGCGCAGGCAACTACTTAGACAGCCCTGCGTGACGTCAGAAAGTCTATATATTGACTGCGCTTACGCTTCAGGTCCTCTTTGCCATTTTCACCCCGCTACTGCGTATAAATACTACTGTATTTCTGATTGTCTCCGTTTGCCTTTGCAAATATTCTAAACCGACGGCTTTTTTCAAAGCCCACCAAAACAGCTTTTTTCAAAGCTCTTCGAGGGATTTCCCGTCTTGCTCAAAGTGCTCACGCCGGTCCCTGACTTCTGGTACCACGAGACGCAAGATGGCTACTCGCCGATGCACCGATTGCGACCGCGCAATGGCGATCTCCGACCGCCATGCCATCTGTTTCATCTGCATGGGGAGCGAGCATGCTATGATCGCCTTTTCGCGACCAGATCTCTGCTCGGCTTGCGAACGCCTCTCCCCTACAGCTATCGCCAACAGAGCGGCTTTCTTTGTGGGTTC
The DNA here is from genome assembly GCA_017657215.1 of Limnothrissa miodon. Lineage (NCBI taxonomy): Eukaryota > Metazoa > Chordata > Actinopteri > Clupeiformes > Clupeidae > Limnothrissa > Limnothrissa miodon. The sequence goes on along the minus strand of JAGFZM010001727.1, from coordinate 31,859 downwards.
CACTAGCGTTTCAGGGGCAGGTTCTTCCTCCGCTGGCGTTAGGGGTATTGTTCCCCACCAGTCTCTCGATGTTTCCCCGGCGTCTCCGCACCCAGTTGGGCTCATCGATCGAGCTTCAGTGGCTAATCGACCGTCGGTTAGCTTCTCAGAGGCTAGCTTGCTACCAGCTAGCCAGCTAACCGAAGCCCACCAGGCTAGTCCTGCTAGCTCCATTGGCGCGCTCTTCGCCCGCGCGGCTACCACGCCGCCTCAAGGCGACACCGATGACGAGCCAGTTATCGAGGCTGTGGATGAGGAGGAGATGTCCTCCTTCCTCTCCGCTCACGGCGCCACCGTCGAGGATATACCTCCGGCGGTCAAGACCCACGCCGCTCAGCTAGCTTCCGAGCTAGCTTCTTTGGCTACTCAGGCGGCTAACAGGCTAGGCCTGCCTCCGCCTCAGCGCTATCCGGAAGGGCGTTTCGACCCCTTCTCCGGTGCGCTGCCCTCTCCAGATGCTCTCCCCCTCCCCGCTCACACCACGGTTGTGGCCGATGCGCAGGGCTCCTGGGAGGCTCCCTACGCCGCCATTGCCCCTATCCAGGGACACGCGGCGTTTTACGCGATGGACAAGGCGGGCGCCATTGGCCTCTTGCAGCTCCCTCGCGTTGAGGATGCGGTCGCTGGTTGCCTTGCACCAGCCTCTGCTGCCACCTGGACATTGCCTCCCGAGCTCCCCTCCAAGCCGTGTCAACGCACGGAGAAGCTCGCATCCAAGGCCTTCATTTGCACAGGCCAGGCGATAAGGGCGCTAAACACCGCCTTTTTCCTCTCCTCCTTGGCGGAGGAACTGGTGGCTGAGCTGGTTATGCAGCACTCAGAGCTGACCGTCCATCAGCTCCGCAGAATTACCGCCCTCACCTCACTGGCTATCCGGGCGGCCATTAAAGCCGACGGGCGCTCCCTTGGCTCACTGGTCGTCTTAGACAGGCATCTCTGGCTAAACCTCTCCTCCATGCCATAGAAGGAGAAGAAGCATCTGCTGAATGCTCCTATCTCCGCCGATGCACTGTTTGGCCAGGCGCTGGAGCTACAGCGCGATCGCTTGGAAAAGACGAAGTCGGCGGCTCAGGCCCTGCAACCCGTACTTCCCAAGCGTGCCCCGCCTCAACAGACCGCTCCCGCTGCTCCTCAGACGCGTGCTCGTACGCCTCAAAGGACGCAAAAGAAGAAGGCGGACGCGCCCAAAGCCGCGCCACAGCCGGCTGCCGGGTCGCAACCCACTTGGCAGCGCTCCCGCCAACCGCCCGGTTAGCCGGGAGCGGCGTAAGAGGCCACAGCGACCCTGATGGGGTCGCGTGTGCGCGGCAGAGCATGTCATGCGATCGCCATCCATTGACTGCTACGCCTCTGTGTGCTCTCAAAGGCCCGGGTCTTCGCTCTGTAGTCCCCAGCTCGGAGCGTTCTCCCCCGCTTCGGCGGTCCTCTCTGATCTCACCCCCTCACGGGGCGCTGAGTTTGCCTTATTCACAAGCACTCCGCACACACGCTACAGCCCCTCTGGGGCAATGTTTGAAAATGAGCCCCGGCCCAGGCCGGAGGACGCTCTCTGTTCTGTCAGCGCTATCGCGCACTGGGGCACCGGTACGGTCTCCGGCGCGCGTTCAGCTGACACACGCCCCGCGCTCTGCGCCCCGCGTTTCGACACACCTAGACGGCGCCCACGTGCGCCTCGCGTGATGACTCGCCTCTACGGCACCCAGGTGGCTCCGAGGCCTCTACTAGTGTCGCCGCCTCCGCGTTCGCTGTCCCCTTCGCCTCTGAGCAGTGGACATGGAGGAGGCGATCGCTCCTCTACGCGCTCAGGGGATCAGACTCCTCAATTACTTGGACGACTGGATGCTGCTGGCTGGTTCCAGACAGCTCCTAACGTCACAGACCCACGTGGTCTTGCGTCACCTGCACAGTCTGGGTTGCTTAGTGAACCTAAGTAAGTGCATGCTCTCTCCCTCCCAGGAGGTCGAGTTCTTGGGCGTGAGGCTGAACTCACGCTCGATGACAGCGACGCTCACACCAAAGAGGCTTCAGGACGTCAGGGCGTGTCTACGCCATTTCAGACTCGGTGCCTGCGTTTCGGCCAGGCTGTGTCTCAGACTGACGGGCCTCCTATGCGCCGCAGGCGGCGCTGTCCCACTCGGCCTCTTACACTTACGCCCGCTGCAGCTCGCCTTAGCGGAGCTAGGTGTATCCTCCTGGTCGAACCCCGCCCGTCGGATTTTAGTGTCCAGACGCATGTGGCTAGCCCTCGCGCATTGGCGCAGGCCATCCTCCTTCACCGGAGGCGGCGCCTTGGGTGCTATAGCCAGACGCATGACGGTGACCACCGATGTGTCCAAAACAGGCTGGGGCGCCGTTTGCTGCGGTCGCCCCGCCAGGGGGATATGGGGCACAGCCTCCAGGAGATTACACATCAATGTGTTGGAACTCCTTGCTGTCTTCTGCGCTCTGAAGGAGTTTCTCCCTCTTCTCAGAGGAGAACACGTTCTTGTGCGCACAGACAACACCACTGTTGTGGCGTATATCAATCGCCAGGGCGGCACGCGCTCTCCGGACTTGTTTCGCCTGGCGTACAAACTGCTCACCTGGGCCTCTCGCCACTTCCTGTCGATCAGGGCGGCGCACTTGCCAGGTGTTCGCAACACAGGCGCGGACCTCCTCTCCAGGGGTGTTCCGCGTGCAACCGACTGGCGCCTCTGCCCAGCCGTGGTGCACAGCCTTTGGTCCCGCTTCGGGCGGGCACGAGTCGATCTGTTCGCCTCGAGAGAGAACGCTCATTGCCCAGCGTGGTTTTCGCTGGAACGAGATGCGCCGCTAGGGTCAGACGCGCTGGCACACCCGTGGCCGCGCGGTCTGCTCTACGCTTTTCCCCCCCTTCCTCTGATGGGTCAGGTGTTGGCCAGGATCAGAGCGGGGGCGCACAGGGTGATTCTGATCGCCCCCAATTGGCCATCTCAGAGCTGGTTCTCAGATCTGGTCTCACTGTTAGACGGCCAGCCGTGGACTCTCCCTCTGAGGAGAGACCTCCTGTCGCAGGCTCACGGGTCGCTGTGGCACCCCAAGCCGGAAGCGTGGAGACTGACGGCTTGGCCCCTGAACGGGCGCGTCTCCTAGAGAGCGGCCTGTCAGACGCAGTGATAGAGACCGTCCAGGCTGCTAGAGCTACGTCCACTAGGTCGTTGTATACACTGAAGTGGCGCGTATTCAGCACGTGGTGCAGAGACAGAGGCTGTGATCCTCTAGTCTGCCCTATTGGCGAGGTGCTTGCTTTTCTGCAACACCTATTTGATCAGGGTCGTACACCCTCTACTTTGAAGGTGTACCTCGCAGCCATATCAGCTTGCCATGTTGGCTATGCTGGCGTTTCCCCAGGCGCTCACCCCCTTGCGTCGCGCTTCATGAAGGGCATCAGACGGCTCCACCCCTCTGCCTCCCCTTCGATTCCTACTTGGGACCTGGCCACCGTCCTACGTGGGCTGGCCCTTACGCCCTTTGACCCTCTGTCGAGTGCCAGTCTAAAGATGCTTTCCCTTAAGACTGCGCTTCTGCTCGCCCTGGTCTCGGTGAAGCGCGTCAGCGATCTGACTGCCTTGTCGGTCAGTCCTGACTGTCTTGAGTTCACGCAAGGTGACGCGCGGGTCACGCTGAGGCCGAATCCCTTTTCTCGCCCGAAAGTGCTGTCTACTGACCCTCGTTCGAGGGTCATTGAGCTCGCAGCCCTTCCTGAGACGGGCAGTTCTGTGCCCGTTACTCTGTGCCCAGTCAGAGCGCTTCGTGCCTACTTGACGCGTACGCAGAGCATCAGGAAGACGAACCAGTTGTTCAGGGTCAGGCCTTGTCTACCCAACGCAGGTCGCATTGGCGAGTGGCGGCTTCTTGGGCCTTCTGGAAGGGCGTCCCCCTGAAGGATATCTGCTTGAGCGCTTCGTGGGCCTCAGGCAACACCTTCGCGCGTTTTTACGCATTGGACGTCACCAGGCCGGGTGTAGCAGAGAGTGTTCTCTCTGGGCCCGGCGGCGGTCCCATGGATCCTCCCACCTCTTGAGGCTTGGTTGTAGTGATCCACTCGTACGTTTCGGCTTCGAAACGAAAGAGAACGTTACGGATACTAACGTATCCTTGGTTCTCTGAGTGAGAAGCCGAAACATACGCTTCGGGCCTCAATCGCCGACGCTGGCAAGCTTGGCAAAGAGGACCTGAAGCGTAAGCGCAGTCAATATATAGACTTTCTGACGTCACGCAGGGCTGTCTCAGTAGTTGCCTGCGCGCGTCAGTGCGCTTACTGCCCTTTTTTCAAAGGGTTGGTTTAAAATGACTTCAGAAAAGCAGGAGATGATAGGCATCATCCACTCGTACGTTTCGGCTTCTCACTCAGAGAACCGAGGATACGTTAGTATCCGTAACGTTATGTAACATTTGCTCACCTAACCGTGTTTCATCTACGTTGTTACAAAACATGACAAATGCTGCGTATTTTTATTTTTCTGATGGGATACAAGATTTAGGCAATTGTGCATCTGACTTAGGCTGCTGTCTGTGGTCCTGATTCTAGTAGTGGCTTAATTGAAGCCAACCAAAATGCACTCAGGTATTCAAGGTAGAACAGTAGAATACTGTAAGTAAGGGAGTGAGAAGAATTAAAAAGGTAGACAGCAATCATCACCAACCCTTGTAGAAGCAGGGGACCAATTCAAGGACAGCCAATGTAAGTGCTTTTGAAAAGAACTGTGGAATAAAAAGAAGTTTGCTTGTAGCAAAAAATATATAAATTTGCAAAATTGTGGCAGCACTAGAGTGTATATTAGATGAACATTCATATCTTGCTTTTTACTCCTTTATGATTTCATTCAGGTGTAAATGGTATTTACATGTAAATAACATTTACAGTAACATTGCTGCACAGTAGCTTCAATGACATTATCCTTCTGTAATCTCTGCTATATCCATGCACTAGTACTATGCAAAGAAAAGGAAGCAACACTACATACACTCAGACATACAGAACACTCCAGCAAAGGTAATTACATAAGAACAACTTGTTCCTACATTTCAAACCCACTATCCTCTAATGGAGTGTTTGTTTTCATAGAAAACACAAATGAACGGCCAAGCAAAGAATGAGTCTTAAAACCAGGCTGTCAACATCAGGGAAAGCTTTTGAAACATTAAATCCAAGGCTAAATGAGTGCAGCCATAATACTTTCAACTTTTAGTTGTTCTACCTGTTGCTGGGCCAACCAGAGGATGTGTTTGTAGAAAAAGGTAAAAAGTAGTGATTAGAACATCCACTTGGCATACCTTTTCAATATGTGATTAAAATGATGGAACCATTAATTGCTGATTATATTCAAACTCAACCAATTATGCTAATTTGTGACACATATGACACTGAGAGAAAATATTCTGCCAAGACTGTGCCATTTTCTGTATTTAGAAAACATTATTTATTTAGTTAGTTAGCTGTTGCTGCTGTCTGTTACAAGGTTATGTGTTTCCAATAGATAGAGAAGAAAAACATTGAAGATTGAAGAGGGGGTGGGGGTGGGGTGCATTTGACCTCGGTGATGAAAATTAAAGGGTACATCGAGGAAGCAATTTCAGCTGATTAGTGAAGGAATGAATGCCCCCTTTCATAATGGCTCCCCTGTTTAATGTCGAGCCAACAATAATAAAGTAGCGAGGGAAGGGCCTTGGCTCAAGGTCTTTGGCAGAGTAGAACATCAGGCTGAGGGCACCCTTTATCAGCACGCTCAAACTTCAGCTTTCACTCAAAGCCATGACTTGGGCTTTGTTTAATCACACTTTCTCAGGGGCACTGGCAAGTTCAGTGACCTCTGGTTGGCTAATTGGAAATAAAAACATTAGTTAAATAACAGGAAGACCAAGAACAGAATAGAATTTACCCAGAATAATTCTGTACTCTATTTATTGGTGCATTAAAACACCCAATGTAAATTATCCCCATGTTGCCAAAGATGCTGTCACACCAGACATTTAGTTGATATCCTTTTCATTTATTCAAAAATACAGTAGAGACAGACCTATACACTTGTAAATCATGGCACATAGTAAAATCAACATGTCACTCTAACGTTACTCAACATGGGAGGTTAGCAGGACATCAAATCCTGAAGGCCCAAAAGACAACTAACTACACCCATTTACTGGTGTTAGAACATATTCAGCATGTTCAAAAAATATATAGTGAGTATACTGAGTAGCCTTCCTAGTTTTTCAAGTCTGTATTTAAAGTTCAGCTTTCTGAAGGAACCACCACCACCAGACACTTCTCCTGTCCACCTAATCATTCTTGATCAGTGTCTTATACTGTATGCAGGCAATCAGTAGCAAACTATTATGCAACGCATTGCTCTACATGGCGACACTTGAGACACTTGCTGTAGGCCCGTTTCTAAATACTTTTACTGTTCAGTGGTTCAATCATGAGCATCTTTCTCTGCCATCGTCTTTCACTGGAGAATTGCTGCCTTTGGGCGCATTCATTTGCATAAAGTTTGTCATTTCTGTCTAAAGCAACACCACACCACCCCCTGCTCATGCTGGCTCTTGTTTGTCAGGAAGTTGGAGATCCACTGACATATAGCAGGAGATACAGAGAGCTGAGAGAGTTTGGCAGTGAGGATATCAGATATGATAGTGTTGAACGCAGAAGTCCACAAATCGTATCCTGGCATGGTCAAGGTGTTGCAGGATGAAGTGTAGCCCCATGTGTACTGCATCATGCACTGGTTTGCTCTGCTGGTAAACAGCTGGGGGACCAGCTGGTGGCCTGTGGTGCTTTTGAGGTGGGAAAGGAGTTTTAAAGGACTTCATGGTGACTGAGGTCAAGGCTACAGGTCTGTAGACATTCAATCCAGTGATGGAGGATTTCTTGGAATGATGGTGAAGGTTTAAAGCATGAGGGGACTTTACACAGCTGTAATTATCTGTTGAAAATATGTGTGAAGATTGGTGCTAGTTGGTGCTAGTTGGACAGCACACCGTATCAGACAAGTAGCCAGGTGAGTGGTGGTGACAGCAGGGGACTGAATGGCCTTTTTCAAATGGCCATTCAAAAAAACATTCAGCTCATCAGCATTCCATTGTGGGAATAGGAATATGTATAGGAAATGAGTATTAGAGTATTATGATTTAGTATAATTTGGTTTTATTTGGTTTAAACTTCTATAGCAATAGAGAGGGATTAAGTTATAATCACATCTCTAAGGTGTATCAATAGACGTATCCAACTAGACAGGCAGCTCTCTGAAGTTCAGCAAAAACATTGTTTGGTACGGTCAAAGGAGAAAATCTGTCTTCAATCCTATGCTGATGCAGAATAAGCCTCAACATTGTGGACATCCCCTCGGGCCTGCAGTGGGCTTATAGGACGACACTAGCTATTGAGTTTTACCTAAAGGCTCACTTTTTCCCATCAATTCTAAATCAGTTGTAATCCATCAAAACAAAGGCGCCCATCAAGGAGCTTGATGTTTTGATCACTGTCAACAACACTCTGATTGCCTGACTTAATTGCGTGTTTATTCTCCCCAGTTACGTTTGTTGTCTGTAAAGTTCAGTGTTCCACTCCATTAAAGATGGCTATGTCAAAGTCCATGTAGCTAGGTAAGGTGATCTCTCATTTGACTTGGATGACGACATTGTGTTGATTGACAATCTTCCCACCTCCAGACTGCAGAACAAGCAACTCCCTAAGGTTAACGTGCTAGCATTTGACAGTGTTATAGCAATTAAGTTGCGTGACTGTGAGAGGTAGTGAAACAAGTGGTGCGATGCATCATCAATCCCTTGCCTTATGGTGGGATGACGAGAAAAAAAAAAGTCTTGTCCCTGGTGGTAAAATCCAGTCAAATCATCTGCACAAGAAAACCAATGGGGAATAATCTCCTCATTTGCAAACTCTGCAGGATTATAATCTTTTGCTCAGGCAAATAGCACAAGCAATAGATCATAGGTTACTTAAAATGGTCATACACAATGAAAGACATTTGAAACAATATGCTAAGAGAGATAATCAGAAAATCAGTCCTTTGTCACATGCTGTATTTAATAATAAAATTCAGAATTTAAGCACCAAATTATGTAATCCGTAATGAAGGTACATCATCAGGTGAAATTACACTGAAGAGAAACTCCTGAAATAGGATATAGTATATGCCCTCACAGACTTACAACGCCTCATATTTACACTTTTTCTCAGCCGCTTTGGTGCGTTTCTCAGATCAAAATGAAATGTGATGATGCAGGGGGGAACGGGAAGGCGATTCCTAATGATTTGTTTTACCCCTTGTAATCACTTACTCCCCTAACTACAATAATGTCCAACTTTACTGTAAATGTCAAATGGCTTTACAAGTATAGTTCTGTGTTGAGCATTTTTATGTAGTGTCTCTGAGTTTTGACCTTTTTATGCATTGGAAAACACTGAGAGAATAAATTGTCATAATGAAAACATAACAAAGCCATTCGACTATCTTGTCCATAAAGATGGTCTCAAGACTTTTCATTTTGATGACAGTTTTATTGACATGAATACTTGCTTTTGAGGAATGGATTATCAATTTTGAGCAATTTACGTGCTTTTGCAGGCTATCCACTAGGTTTTGCAGTTTGCACTAATTGTTTTGAGAAATGCACTGCTGTGCAAATGTCAATAGTGATGTGAGAAATGCACCAAAGCGATTGAGAAAAACTGTAATCAGTGTAATTAATCCCTTTTTCACATCTTTGAAATAGTGATATGTATTTGTTTTGTGTTATATACAGTATTCTACCAGATAACACCATTTATGATAATGACAGATGTTTAGTATGAAGTCACTCTTGCAGTGAAAGAGTTGTGGGCTACATCTTCATTTAACCAATATTTATTCACATTTGTAAACAAACATTTTGGAATGAAAACAGAGGATGTGTAGACACGAGGACTGTACTGATTAGTATAAACATCTTCTTTCTTTGAGTCCTATTTGGCACCAGCCATACCAAATAATTTGTTTGTAGGTAAATCTGGCTGTGAATTCTGATTAGTATGCTTGGGGTGCACAATTGGCAAGAAGAAACTGACTGCCACTATGGGAGAATAGTTGGCATAGTGGTGTTACATTCATCTAGGCCACGATAGAACATGCTCTTTTATATCCAGTGAAATGAATTTCCTCTTTTTTTCCCCCAAACAGTGAAACTCCCAACAGAGTTTGGAGAGATCAAGTACTCTTAATTGAGGTGATTTCGACTTAACCTATCACTGTTCAGCTTTATTTCCATCTACACAATGCAAATGAGAATGAGAGTGTTTTTTTTTTCTAATCAGCTAAAACAAACCAATAGCATCAGGATGTTTTAAACAGGAGTGCATGAATAGAATGCACAAGCACATTCAAGTGCATGAATAGAATGCACTAGCAAAAAAAAAAAAAAAAACTTTCTATAGGTGCCAAAATGCAGACGCAAGAAGAAATCTCATCCAGGCACTGTTACTAATTTCACTGTAATATTATCTATACTATATGGTGTGCATTACAATGGGACAGTGCAGTTGAAACAATGGAGTTTCTTTAGAGAGAAAAGATAAATGAAACTAGCATACCTAACTGTTAGCATAACTCAATTACACAAGTCTAATCATCTCATTTCTTAATCATGCCGTCCATCGGCTATCTCCTTAATGACAATTAGCCATAGCAAAGGCCAATAGATTCACCAACAGGCCTATTAGAGTGCACACACACACAGAAAGACAAACACACACATACACACACACACATACACACACACACACACACACACTATATGAAGGTTAGGGTGGGGTTCTCCCTACTAATTATGAGTCTCATTCATTATGGAAGTGAATCAGGCTGAAATGCCTTGCCCCCGCTCATTGCCTCCTCGCTCCAATCAGGCCGCAAATGAAGCAGAAGAGACCAGGGCTGATCTCGGTAATGGAGCAAGTCTCCCGCAGTCTCCCGCAGGAACCTCAAAGACCTCTTATCAACTCCAAGAAAAGAACCTCGCAATCGCCCTCAATCAGCTGCTTCCCCTACTCAATGTACTGTACACACACACAGGTATACACACACACACACACACACACACACACATACACAGATGCAAATGCGCACAGACACATACACACAGTCTCAAACACTAAATCACACATGCACACACAGAGCAATCAGATTGGCGGAAGGGGGTTTTCATGTCCGGTAACGATTGCACGCAAAATTTCACATCTATGAACTAAAAGCCTGACTAATTACAACATATTGAATAATTGAATGGCACAAAAATATGGGTTATTAAAGCAGATGAATAAATGAATGTGGTCCAGTGGCACTAAGAGGGTCAGCTAAAAATACCCATGGGACATTAGGTGGAAGCCATCGATATGAAGGAGGGGGATGAGGATAGTTGCCTGCAGATATAGTCTTTAATTAGAGGTCTACAGCACAAGCACTCTGCATCATGGACAGGCCTCATTGGAGATGTTAGCGCCCTGCTCCTCAGCAGCAGTTTGAATCAAGATCACTGTGACATACAGTAGGCCTACGTCTGCTGTGTGTGTGGGTGGGGAAGGGGAGTGTTGTTACAGACCAAGCTGCTGATTGGGGATGAGAGGAGTTGCATCACCTTTGTGGACGACATGGCCAACGTTGTTTCTTGGTGCAGGGTTGGTGAAAATGATCCTGGTTGCGTTCACATTGTTTCACTTTGTGCAAAGCGCCTGTGATTCCTTAATTGGCGTCCATTCCCTTTCCCTGTGGGCAGATACTTTCTGTGAACTTTAGAAGTACTGGGCAGCCCAGAGCCTTATGGCTGCTGATTGCTCAGCCAAGATTGTGTAGGAGGAAAACCTAAGCTAATAGAGAGATCCCTGACTGTGTTGTAGCCAAATGGGATATTGAGCAGAAGCGCTTGGTGGCACTTGTCTGGCTAAAAGAAAATGGCCCTCAAGGGCCTATTTTTAGGGATGACCCAGACTTACACTCAAGCTGAGGAGAGCTAAGGGCTAACATCCCTAACAGGTAACATCCCTGAGTGGTTTACGCATGCAATAATCATCTAGTTCTATAGATTTGCATTTAGATCAGTTATGACCTGGCAAATGCTCTGTTGGCAAGCCGCCGGTCAGGCCATAAATAAAGGTACTTTCATGAAGTTCATGTGAGATGTCATTTTCCTTTACATTACCACAGCAAATGACTGTGATCCTTTTAGAGAACTGAGAAACGCATAATGTTGTCGAAAATGTTAACAACAGGTAATTCAAGTGATCTAGAAGAACAAAGCTTGTTTATCATTACATTCTGCATTCTGCTACATACTGGAGAAGCCAACTTTGAACTCAACAAGTAAATCATTGTAAATCAAATCAGCTGTTGAAATGTACTGTAATGTTTATATACTATGAAGCGAAATGTACTGTTTATATACTATGCTTTGCACTATGCAATAATAGCATCTCAATTTAGTTGAGAAATTGTGTTGTCTACTGAAACTACAAACAACTTAAAGCATGTGCAGAAAATCATGTGGATTATAATATAATATAATAATAATATATTACAATTAAAATGTTGCGTTATTGCCATTGCACTGGTAGTAGTATAATTGCATTTATCAACAAACATTTCATCTTAGTGAATCATGTGTGCAGAAAAACAGGGTTCAATGCGCACTTACACTGGCAAGCTCATCATGGATAAACTTCACATATCTCAGCCTCAGGGAGAATATCACGGGCCTCACCGAAGCATGATGCTGACTTGCTCCACTGACAAAACCTGTCTTTTACCTGGCTATGTAACTCTTCCTGCAGTTCCCCCAGCTGGACTCTTGTTGCAGGAAGCCTGGTTCATGACTTCTCGGTAGAATGTATACAATAATAAAGTTAGCATCCCTTCCGCTTGTCCATGAATGACAGTAATTTCATTTTAAACAGTGAATGGGCTGCAAACTGTTTCTAGAATGTTTTTTTCTCTCTCCATTGCTGCATTATGTTGAATATTGTGTTCTTTGCTCTTATACGGTAGGCCCCTGTCAGATATACATTTGTTTTAATTGCTTGTTTGAAGTTTGAACAACAGTTCTCCCTTAGGTTACTTATACAGTGCGTAGACCATCACACTTCATTGTAGAGTTTATTGTAGCTTGATATCTTGGAAAACTATGCTTTCAAAGACTGATTAAAAGCCTGTCAAATATCTGTGAAGATTCTCCTTCACCTAGGTCATGGTAGTCATAGTGTTTGGTTGTAGAAGTCCAGTTGCCTACAACTGAACCTCATGAGAGCCTATCAAATATTCTCTCATACGTATTTATTACAGAAAGAAGAAAAAACTCTTTGACAGTCATTTGGGGAATCCATGGTCATTACACAATACTAATATGTGTAGAACAAGAGATTAATCATCAGTGCTCAGTCAATCTAGGCTGTGTACTTGTAAAGGGTTATTGTTGTACTCATTTTATGAAAGCAAGATACAAATACAGCATGTTTGTGTCAGAAAAGGATATGTTGCAAAACCAATGAAAAATGCAAAGGGTATTGTCAAGAGAAGAAAGGTCTCCTTGATGCTTGTCTGCAGAAGATAGCTGAAATGAGGGATCACAACACTCTTAGTGTGGTTTGGCACAAGCTCTGATGGCCCCATGAGCTTCTCTGAAAGGGAGAGGGGTGGGTCAGCATTCCAATTTCCATCTCTGCCGCTTAGGCCAGTATTTAGAACTGTGGGGGTTTGAGATGTGGGGGAGTAGGAAGCATTATGCCCTCCGGTAGGTTCAGTGTAAGGCCTTCGAATAGAAACTCCCTCACCGGATCTGTGCTTTGGGATATGGCTGACCTTATATTCTTGGAATCTCCATTTCAGTAGCTGGATTTCATATATCTCATTCGGTCAACATCAGTCTGTAAGAATAAGTACATAGTAACAAGTACATTGTAACAGAAGATAGTAAGAGCATAGTTCTCACAACCCAAGTTAGCAAATGTCAAGACTTGTGTGCTGTATACAGTCCTCTTTACAAAAAAACACATACCTATTTTCATTTATTACATGTAAGAGTCTCTACACAAACAGAAGTATGCCCACTTGCATTTTATTATATGTAAAAGCAAGAGGGTATTTTTCCTGCAAGTTGCTTAACTTTCAATTATGCATTCTTGTGGGATGATTACAGTGTTGTTATATGCACAGAAAACCATAGGGTGTCCATTATTTCAAAGTAAGAAAGAGCCCGGTTCTTGGCAAATAACATGTTTATGCAATGTAAGAAGTTACATTCTTTTCTATATTTGCACAAAATTTGCAAAGTGAACAAAAGAAAATGGTCACACATTCATGAAGAAAATATTTGCATAGTGTCATGTCTCTTTTCTACTTCAGAGCATGTGACAAAAAAAAAAAAAAAAAAAAAACATCATCTGCAACTTTGCTGCTGAGTATGTTGTCATTCAGGTAAATGTTGCTTGACTCAGATATGATCCTACACCTGCACTAATTTTATTTTATAAGCAGTGCATCTGGCGGCTTCTGGATGACACAAGGCAAATACCCCCCACCCCCCACCTGTAAAAAGATAAAGGGGGAATAAGGGAGACTAGCTTTCATATGAATGCCGCTACATCATGCAGTGCATGTGACATTTCCCATTAAACTAATTTTCTCCAGTGTGGACTAGGGCTCATATAATGTATAAGTCTTGTAAAATGGGAGAAAATGAAATTTGCTTAAACCTCCCATGGATCACGGCTGATTGATGATTTTGTGGTGGTTTTCTGTCGCCAGTAATTACAATCGCAATCAGATAGGCAAAGCTCTGCCGACGCTTGCCGAGAGCCACACAGACAAAGATGTCACAACGGAGACACAGCAGCAGGAATTTGCTCCCAAATTAGGTGCCGAGGATGAACTCAGCATCTGTGGAGCCACAGATGGAGGGGCTATTATCAACAACAATCCTGATCTCCAGTTGGGCTCCACTTAAACAATGAATTTTAAAAAAGGAAACAGATACTAGTCTGACGAGAGCTTTATCTTTAAGGTCTCCATAAAAAAAATGTAGCAACGATCCAGCTTAGTGTTGTGTGGGGGAAAAAAAGAGGCTTGCTCTGCTACAGATGATGGACCATTTCCCATGGGTCTTGCCAGAGTGAATTACCTGCCTGCAGTTCTCATTGAACACCATGCTACCTGCGCTAGTCTTTGTGTAGCTGTCATCAGCTCTCAGTCATCGGAAACCTGTTGACAGCTTGTCAGTTCTCCTGGGCCTGTGCTTTTCACATCCACCCAAAAGAGACTGGTTGATGTCTGTGGTCACCTCCACTGAATTTCAAATCAGGCTGTGCCAAAAACAGCATCTGATAAAATATATTCTTAAAAAACAAGAGAGAGAGAAAACAAGCCCTAGGTACAGTTACTGTAGTTGAGTTGGAGACATGCCCGGGTCACACATTTTCTCACGGTTGTGTGTCCTCCTCCACACACGGGTGTGTGTCTCTTCCACACGCATAATTGCAGGCCACAGATAACCACAGACTGGAGTACCTCAGGACCTCACCTACGGCACAAATATATCTCATCGGCCGGCGTCACCGCCAATTCACAAGTTGAACTTATGAAAGTCACTTTCAGTCATTGCTGCCTCTGAACGGCTGTCTGGGTTTTGGCGCGGGAGCCTCTGACAGGTTGTGCCCCCGCTGCCCCTGCGCCCACCCCTCCACTCGCTCGACTGTGAAGGCAAGCCGCTCCACAGGCAGCGCTGGCATTCGTGGGGAGAGGTAGGGGGCCCTTTGGCCAGGCCCCATCAAACAGCAGCTGTGGTCTGCTCCTGGCATTGGCTCTGGCTCTCTCTGCTCTCCTCTCCTGTCCTGCCCTGTCCACTGCGCTAAAGCTACTGTATGTGTCCCTTGTGACTGACACAGAAGGCGGGGTGGGTGGGGGCTGGAGGCAGCGTGGGTAGCATGACATCCATGGCAACTAATTAGCCAGCCAACAAGAGTTAACCTTATGGAATGCTCATTATTGGCAGGATTGTCAATGGAAGGGGAGCTATTTTTATTCCAGTGTAAGGACGAACCGTCTTCCTTTGTTGGGTGTCATACGGAACATGATTCATGTAATAAGTAATTTAATAGTGTGCTGTGCGATATGTAGCACACTGACCTTCTTTTTCAGAGAATAAAATGAAAATGACATAAACCTGCCATAGCAGCCTCTCGTACACTGCCATAGCTTTTTGTAATAAGCCATTTCAAAAGGTAGTGGCATGTTATCATTATCTTTAATTATTTTGACTGCTTGAGTAATGTCTGATAAAATGATAGCTTATTTAAATACAACACTGATAACTGTGACCAAAATAGCTATTATATGATACTGATATTATATAGCAATAACCAAGCGATTATATTTTCAAATGTTTGTAAATTTTGTCTCATGTCACCATCCTATAATCTAGAAATCAAGTTAATTGTATTTGGTATGCACTATGCTTGTCACTTTTGTATTGCTCTTGTGCATGTAAATTGGCCATTGTTTTTCTTAAAATAGTTTATTTTGAACAATGGAACATCTAAATCATAATTTATCTAATAGGTTGTTTTTTTCTTTAGAGTCATGGGAATCATCAGTTGGGTTGCCCTCTCTTTTGATGGTGATGCAATTTAATATACAAAAAAAGATTATGATTGGCTAGTAGCAAGTCAGTGCAGTTCCCATAGTACCATCTCCAAATACTTTCTGATTATAGGTCTACTACATTATTTATCCTAAGACACTTGACTTGTGTGCAGTCTTGTGCCAAACATTGTTTCTTCATTGTGTGTGCCTTACCTGTTCTTATGTACCTAAAAAGAAGCATAGTACTTGGTCCCACCCCCCGGCCCCCCTATTTTGGGCAGACTTATCACTCACTGATGTACAGTATTTTGGCTAATACACTGCTTCCATAATATAGATATGCTGATATGCTGTATTTATTTGTAAATGAGAGAACGAAAAACAAGATACATGCTCAACATTATGAGACAGTGATGGACCCTCAATCTAACACACTCCTAGAGTCTTCCCATTAAGCTGCTGGAGAAGTTGATTGATGTACAGACTATATGATAACAAGCTTCCCTTCAATGTGACTGACATGAGTAATTTAAAATATTCACAACATTCGCTAGTGGTGAATACTGCAAAGACACATCCTGAGAGCCAGTCAATGTCTCTAGCCCTGACAAGCCACGTCAAGGTCGTGTCATATTTCTCTTCTGTTGCTGTGCATAAGCTCTTGACGAAATCTCTCAGCAATATATGCGTGACTCTGATTTTTTTTCTTCCTCCTCCTCTTGCTCCTTCTCTTTCCCATGCAAATATACCTACTAACCAGATGCAATATAATTGTGCATCTGCCAAAATGTGTCAAGTGAAAACTGAAATGTGTAGCTGTTTTTAAAGAAAGCGTATGAATGAAATACAATTGCGTGTTGTGAATATTTTTAATAAATACACCACACTCATATGTATATATATATATATATATTTTTATATTTTTTTTTTTTTTGCTGTATAAACATCTCTTACACACAGGGGATTTTCTGTATTTTCTGTCTAATCTCAGTCAGAAGTCTTAGCTCATTAAAAGTGGCTCTGTTTGGTAAGATGTTGTGAAATTGTTGTTTTCTCTTTAATTTGAAGCTTGGACAGTTTCACAGTTCGGCATGACATTACATTGCACTCTTTTTTATGACATCAAACTTACATTTATAGACTTACAGGAGTAAAATTAAACATTAAACACACCAACATTTATTTTCAGTATAGGCATTTCTGAATGCCATTGGTATTAACTCAATTTTTTAAAAACTTTAGAGCCTTGTTTTATATGTGTAATAAAGGGTCACTGTGTAATTTGGGGCACTGAACACACCAAGAAAAACACTAAACCAAGACTAGACAAGACAAAGAATTAGTTGTAATGTGTAAGTTATTACAAATTGGTATTGGTAGATATCTCTCCTTTGCAAATCTTCTTGCAAAAGCATTCAGTAAGCTGCAACGTCTCTAGTGAGCACCAATGGTGAGGCCTGAGATGTGTGTGGTGAAGCCTGTGATCTGAGTGTCACATTACTATACCCTTACTGATGACAGTTAGCCAAATAGTCTAAGAAAATATTCAACTGATGTAAATAGTCGTTCTGTCTATACTTATGTGAATGGTGCAGTGAAATTGGCTGCAATATAGGATATAGACTACCCCACACCTGCTTGAGGATGTTGGCTTGCAAACTATATAGATTTGCAAAAGGCAAACTGTTAGCTCAATTTTAGCTCAACATGATAACATTGTGGTTATGGATATTAAAGCAGTTTAACAGTTGATGTCAGCTGTTTGTCCTTCTCAAGAGTGTGCTTTGACCAGAGGGATGGAGATCTGGGATTCTCCTACTTTAAGCCAGAGCTAGTCATTTTAATACCCATGTTCACATAACTGCTGAACTCTAACTAAAGTGAAACAAATGCAATATAACAAAGACATAACTATTGCAAGCTTGATGTCAAGGCTGGCTGAAATTGCAGGTAAGATGAACAAAGTTATGTTAGTCCAGGTAAGATTTCATGAGATTATTGATCAAACAGTCACTATGTGTTAGATGTTAATTCCTTTGCCATTTTGGGGGTATCTGAGTTTAAATACACTTTTAACCTAAATGCTGTGGGATTTTGCTATGCCATTTGTAGATAGCAAAAAGTACGCCAAAGATAGACGACTCGTCTCTCTGTGAGGCCCCGGCGGAGTTTCCCCACATTGGATTTGCTCTTCTGCAGGTGTCCAGTTGACAGTGAAATGATGTTCCTCTTAGTTGCAAATGAAGGGTGACATTAGTGGTGGAAGGCTAGGTTTTAAAATATGTAATATTTTAAAACCTTAGTTATATTTGTATGCATTAGTGTGCACAAGTGTCTGGTGAGAGATTTTTGTCTCATGAGATGTTCTACTATAACACATTTGTAACAAAATAAAAATCTGACTAAGATGGAACCAAACCAAATGGACGTTTTCCCTTTACACTGGCACACATTTACTCACTCTTTCTCACAGCCTGACACACACACACACACACACACTTGCTTGCCAAAAAGAAAGCAGGAAGACAGAACACCTGCTGAGTGTTGTCTGTGAGTCTGTGCACGACCTTGTCAGGAATCTTCTAGAGATTAATCCCCTTCAGCCCACTTCCACAGATATGGACCCGAGAGAGGAGGAAAGAAGGGACATTTAAGACAAGGTGTGTGTGTGTGTGTGTGTGTGTGAGAGGATCTAGCAAAGCTTTAGTAATATTCTCTTAAGGATTAAAAGAAGGAAGGCAGAAGAAGAAAAAAAAGAATAATCATATTAGCCTCCTCAATTTTGTCCTTTCTTTCATTTCTTTGTTTCCAGACATCATTTCCTTTTCGGAATAGGCTGGAGTCGCCCGAGTCCCATTCGGCACTCACCATTCTCTAAAGAGCATGCTTCTGAATGCAGAGACACAGAGATGCGGCACGAGTGAAATGAACCTGCGCTTTTCTGATAAAATAACCTGGAGGTCAAAAGAGGGGAAGACGGAGGAAAGAGTGGAAAATAGAAAGAGGGGGAAAGAGAGAGAAAGGGAGGGAGAGAGCAAAAGAGATCCCTCCAGGGTAATTTATTCCCCTTTCAGCATTTATGGGACTCACCTTCAAGATGTAATGTGGCATAAAGGAAGGTAGCGCAAAAGGGGAGGCTATGAGACAGAGGAGAAGGACATAGATTTGGGAGGAGCTGGTGAGCCAGAGCGTCCTCCGCCACTAGCTAACCACTGTGAACTCCTGAACCTGCCTTTCAAAAGCATACGCAGTCTCCACAACACATTAATGGGTTTTTTTACTAAACTATTCTCCATTACTCTGCAATGTAATCCAATTACAGTGTGCTTGTTAACTATGAATTACAGTGGGACTCAAGAAAAGAAGTGAACTGAACATCAAGTGGTCTGCGTACACTTAGCCTATCAGAGAATACACATTCAGCTGCAAATGTATGTCTTAACACCTCCTGCAAAATGCTTTATGCACTATGTATTTGGATAACACATTAGGAGGATGCATATCTGGGCGACTGCTCTCCAGGGCTCGCTTGGTCTGCCAGGACCTGTGAAGCAGTGTGTCCACGGAGCAGGTCAGCACACAGAACTGCAGGGGCTACCTCTATACACTGAGCAGTGGTGTGTGACAGTGCCCACACAGCTGAGGAGAGAGTGTGCATTACGTAACACACACACACTCACACACTGCCACCACCCCCGCCCGCCCTTTTGAGCCTGCACTTCCCCTTCACGACAGCTGATTTACAGTGAAATCCATAAATAAACAAACAAGCCTGAAAGTTTGCTTGCTTGTACTGTATGTTAAAAAAAAAAAAAGCTCAACTTTTGAAAATGTTCATCTCGACATTCACCCAAGCAGAAACACTCAGAGAAGAGAGGAGAAGAGAAGAAGAAAGGGGGAAAGAGATGGAATGAGGCTGAGTTGTTCTGTCTTCGCTCCCCATGGTAGCTGTCAGAGAGGTTATGACACGAGAATCAAAGGAGGAGCTGTAAGGAGCCTCAGCCTGTCAGAGTTCAGGTAGACTCATCATCATGTTGTGTGTGCTCAGCTAAGGTATTGCACACAGATTTCAACAACGTGAGATATAGAGGGAAGGGGGGGGGGGGGGGGGGGGAGAAAAACTGACAAGAAAAAAATCATTCAGCATGTTGCTGAAATCATTCAGCATGTTGCCATGTTTATCTATCAAGGGCTATACATACTCCATGCCACAGTAACTAAGCTATCAGACAGTTATGCAACTGCCCAAAATAAGAACTAGAACACATAAACATTCCGCCGCACACACACACACACACACATATATATATATATATATATATATATATATATATATATATATAAAGACACTTAATATAGGTAACAAGGGAATGGAACTATGATTGATAGCATACAGTTGTAAGAATTAAATCTATTTTATTTTCCTGCCTTGAATCTATTTCAGAAACAAAAAATAAATCTCTCAGTGACACAGCATCAGGGAGCCACAGGCAAAGCCACTGCATGTGGATCATTAAGAATATTAGATGTGGCGATCCTCATAACAAGGCCATCGTGCAGCCTGCTGTACAATTTCCTCAGAAATGTTATGAAAAAGGAAGCCCATCTCTATGAGCCCCCCAGCCCACACAAACAAAGGAATGAAGCCAGGGTAGATATAGGAAACAGCAATCCCTGAAAATATTGTTTTTCTTCCCCTCTACAAATTTCAGTCGGGAGAACTTGTGCACTCGTTTGAATCATTTCAAGGTGCCACGGTAAATTTGAAGGAGCCTGCATGTAACGTGGTGCTTTTGCTCCCAAGGATTTGGAGAGGGGACCAAATGAAAGAGCCAGATAGATGTCCCTCGATGCGCAAGCAGATCCAAGGGAAACACAGAGCTGGAACAGTCATAGGAAACACAAAGCACACAGCAACATAGAAGTCTACAGCAATACCGAACAGGGACATTACACTACTACTTCTAATACCAGTAGTAAAATAAGAACCAAATCAATGGGCCTAAGTCTAATAACAAAAATAGTACTATTGTAATGTGATATTTTAGTTATTTTATAACACCTTCGCACTGTTAAATTGATCAGCAGGATTTGGTTGCAGATGATCTTGATCGGACCACAAGCATGCACAGTGATCCCATCCCTCCTCACTCAGCTGCAGTACCTGTGCTGTGGTTGCCTCGCTTTGCGTCGCTACATCAAATAACATGGTTGGAAGGTGTGTGAGTGGGAGAGGAGAGAGAAGGCCGAGAGAGCGGAAGAGAGACTCATCCATCACGATCAATGTCTTTATGTGACTATCATATCAGTGGCAAACACCGGCGCGTGCTCCATGCTTCCTGCGCCCAACGAAGCAGAAAATCGAGGCGGAGGGTTTTCGACATGACGCAATTTTGAAAGTTTGTGGCAAAACAAATGTCAACACAATTTCCTCAAGCCGCGAACGAGCCAGCAAGTCTAATGGTATCTTGCTGTTTTGGTGGGTGGGGACGTGAAGAGAGAGTCGGTGTTTAAAACTGTTTAAAACACATCTGTGTCTTATTTCATGGACAGCTTGTTTGGGACTTCCCTTTTGTCTCCTCGTTGCTCAAAGGCCTGCTAGCAGATGACTAATCCACTGCTATTTTTAAAGTGGGCTTCCATTTGGAGACACTGCATTGGCAGCACAGGGAAAACATAATGCATGGATAAAATACTTAATGGCTAGCCATTAAGAGATCATTACACCAGTCGTTGTGGGTGTACGTCTGAGTCCACCCTGTCCAAAATAAACAAGATGAGAGAGATAGGAAAATGCACCACGTGTAGTTAAAATGTCTAAATACATGTCACGACGCTGAAAGTATCAGCTTCAGTCTGTGTCACAGAAATAGAAGCTTGATAATTTTTCTGTGGGAAAAAAAGATCACAAAAGACACTTTTTTCCCTTCAACGTCATCATCATCAATTGAGTGAGACCACCTTGACAGATTAAAGCCCCTCTCCTTCACCCGCATCCCATCTGGGGGGATTGTGTATCAGGAATGACGGTGCAAAGTTAGAGCAAATCTCACACAAATTCACTGTAAGCTGCGATGAGCCTGCAGACAGTGTGTTGTGGTGAAAATGAGATAGATTATCATAAATCACTCAACTACTTTGTTCAGCTGTTAGCGATGAAATCTAATCTACGGTAAATGTTGCCTTTGGAAACGAGCGCCTACCATGGCTTACGATCACAACAGACAGTCCATCACAGCTGTCCCTTGCTCTCCTTGTCGACCAGGCATGAATGCAATCTAAGTAATCCCCATTCTTAGCGCAAGGCTTTCATTTAATAACCTCCATGCAGTAGAAATCAGCATTAGCAATGGAAGCTAACAGATAAACTGGACAATGCAGCACATGGGCAAGTTATCCAGGGACAGCTATTTCGGTTGTTGTCACAGTTGATGTGGTCATTTGGGAAGGAGTGAGACGGAAAAATGTTGGTCATGTTCAAGGAGTGATGTGGTGTTTGTATGTGTGTGAGTGTGTGTGTATTTGTGTGTTCGGGTTCAGGATAGTCTAGCCTTTTGGCCTGCAGGGAGGCTTCCAGATTGGATTTCACATTCTGCTCATAATCTGACCATCCTAGGGGAGTATGGAGTTTTCAGAGCATTTAGCCGCCTGACTTTTATGTGGTCATTACTCAGCAACCCTGGCCAGCAAAGTCATCCGTGACCGATTCCCAACCTGCGCCCTCTGTCTCCCCTCGCGTCACATGCTGGGGCCTGTCAATCAAGCTCAACTGGAGCCCCGCAGAACACAGACGACTCAAATAACTTCTGGAACCATTTGTAAACATTCTTTTGTTTTTTTTTAAGATGGGTGTTATTTCCACACAACCTCAGAAAACAATTGGTCAGAACTATTCCCTAAGTCAGCTCTGCACTGGGGAAAAAGGACATAATTCTTGCTATACAAACTGGAAAATCTTTACATACCCTTAAATTAAGTTAAAAGAGAGAACGACTCTGGAGGAGTTGATGCTGTTGGTAAATTGGGTGATTAAATGACAAATGTCTGAGTGCTGAGACACGGACAGGCATTTAATCATGTGTCAACAAAGTTTTGGAGCTGTTTAAATCATGTGTGAGCTAAGAGTTTTTGTAATACAGCAAAAAATAAAAAGTAGGACATGTATAATTTAAATTGTAACATAAATTGTAAATGCTTGTTCCATTTAATTTATGTACTACAGTATTTCTCTATACAATTCAATCCAATATCTTAAGTTACTGCAGCAGTTTTTGAAGGATGAATAATACTTCATAATACTTAATAACAATAATAATTTATTGGTCCATGTTTTTATTTTAAGGTTGCTCATATCTTTCCAATTTTAAACCCTGACTCAAATGTGAACCCCAGGCACTGTGATTAATCTGTGCATGTTTTACAGTAGGCTACTTGTCAAATGTTCAGTGTCCAAATTCCTCTGCAAATGTTTCTGCACTTGCTTTGAAAAAGAGGCCTTGCTTGATGCCTTCACCTGTGTCTAAGCACAGGGAACCAGGAGGCTTCTGCCCAGGTGGCCATTTTTCTCAGGATTAGAGATGTCTCTGAGGGATCGGGCCAGTTTGCTTCTCGCCAAAGGCAGACGAATGTGGGAGCCGTATTAGAACTCGCAGTGCCAGGGGGCTGAGGCGTCCGGATCCTTGACGTGAAATATGCTTCAATGATTTCCCTATCACAGAGGAGCAAATGTCAGGTGTGTCTGTCATGCTGTGAACAGATAGTGTTGCTAGCACTGACTGACAGTAATCTGATATGCATGAAGATGGTCTATGGACACTAGGCTGAGATGGACAGTTGCTGGAATAGGCGGGCCTTGACTTACCTGTGATATCTCGGTCTTCAAACTGGAGTAATATAAGAGGTAAACAGTGCATTACAAAACAGAGCAGACAGAACAGGGGATAGAGCAGGCCTTGTAGATGTAATTAAACGCCTATACTTAGCATCCTCTTTGTTTTGGTTTGTTGTTTTTTTCCAGTGCAAGTGTTTTATTTTAATTCACACGCATGAACACCCTATTAAATATTAATGAGAGCCAACCCTCCAAGTCCCTTGTAAAACACCAAGCCTGTGATTACTTTTATTTTACACTTAAATGCCTTGTTTTTACTGCAGGTCCTTGTATCTTCATCTCAATGCATGGTTTTACTGGGACAACCTCACATGGAACACAAACTAGATTTCTCAGAATGAAAAGAAAGAAAGAAATGAGGTCTCATCATAAATCCCAATAATCCTGTACTGCTTATCGATGTGGAAGGCTGGTCTTGAGCAGGAGGAAGCCATGCTGGGTTTTATCCCCTCCCCGTGAGGGCTCAAAGCTGGTCCGAGCAGGAGAGGATAGGGCACAGGTGGAGATCTGGATCTGTGTCATGATACTCTCAATGACACAGTCTGTCAGGTCAGGCAGGGGAACAACAGCGGACATGCCAGCAAAGCTTGAACCTTTCCAATACACACGTTCCTGGGGGAAAAAAAGCTGAATAATTCAGTTAATTAGCACATAATAATACAACGTGTAAGATTATGCTATTTAGGTCAGACTTTAATGAAAGTAATTTCTCATCTTTACTGGCCACTTTTTAATGAAAAGTAAATAAAGCCAGAAACTATGAAACGGTATGGAAAGCAATGAGAAATGTTATCAAACAAATGCTGCTGTAAATGTGCATATTGTGCTGCATGTTGAATGATGTTAAACCTCACTCTGGATCTCAATTACAGGCCCATTAGTTTACATCAAATCTGTTTGGCAGACAATCATTGCTGAGAGCGAGTTGTGAGCAGACACAAACTCTTAACAGTTTTGTTTTGGATCCATGGTAATTTAGAATTAGAATTAAGAATTTAGAATTTAGAATTTAGAATTTAGAATTTTAAATAGAATTAGCATACTTGATGGAACATTGGGGTTTGTCAATAACAAAATTAACATTTCCTGAATGTTCTAGATAAGATGTGGGATTCAATTTTAAATTAGAGCCCCGAACCTGATTTATGGTATCTGTTGTGTTCTTGGATTTTGTTTTCCTGATTTGCTCATTTTAACCAAGAGTGTTAAAATAAATAAACATCTATTTTTTTCTTAAAACAGCAGGCTGGACCTGAAGACAGTGAAGAAAAGTGTGTTTATCACACTGTGGCCAATGTGGCTTTATAGAAACTAGCCATCTTTGCCACAGTGTCACAGCAGTCAGATGTTATACAGTAGACCAAATGTCCATTGCATATTGTGTCATACAAATGGTTAAGCAATTATCAAAAAAAGTAAATTTTATATCTCTTCACATATCTTGTAGCTATTAGGCTACATGGGCTGTTTTTTTTGTTGTTGTTGTTGTTTTTTTTTTTTTTCTAAAATGGAAACATAGAGCTTGGAAACCGCCGCGTCACAGTCCTTGACACGTCACTTTCTAAAGCCCTATTGTGTCCAAGCATTTCCCCCTGTCATCTTATGAGATTAAAGCAATGATTGAGTACATGTAGGCCGATTCCCTTTCAACATATATTTTTCCACTTCTGGCTAGTCTTTTCTTAGTCATAGGTGAGTGCCACTGCAGGCTGGAACAAAACAACAAAAAAAATAATCTCCCTTAAAAGTGCTGCTGTCAATCATGTTATTTTTTGCATGCCCCCTCTTTTCCAGAGGCCATTTTCAACCCTCAGTCCTGGCTCATCACATCCTGAAATTTCAAACATCCCTCTCAGTCCTAAGCTATTAGTAGCACTTGCTCTTCCCCCTGCCTAGCATAGCCTACACTCTCCACCCTCACTTAAACCTCTGTGCCATGTTAACAATCATCACTATTCATTTAACCAATTACATAATTATTCGAAAAGCCTCAGGGCAGGCAAATTTGATACAAACCAAACCCACATGGTGGCATACATCACAATTAGTGTATGTGTGTGTGTGTGCTTTTGTGTGTGGTGGGGTACTGTATGTACTGTATCACGTCTGCACCTGGTTCTCTACTGGCCATGGCCCATCAATATTGGAGATAAGGGTTTATTAAGACTTCATACCTGTAATGTGTATGTGTGTGTGTGTGTGTGTGTGTTGTGGGGAGGCAGATCATTATGGTTTCCCTCAAACAACAGTAAGTGGAGGACCCCCAAAGGGAGTACTGGGCTGGAGATACAAGTCTAACATCCTTGCCCGTATTTTCCGCTGTATTTGCCGCATGTTTTTTTTCCCTCTCTCTCTCTCTTTCTTCCTTCCAAGCTCAGTCCAATACCTTATAGTTCATTAACCCATCTGCGAAACTCCCAAGACATTTAATCTAATGGAGAGGACACAATGGTGCAATCCCCCTGGCCGCTCCACTCGAAGGCAAGACTAAAGTATAATTAGAGCAACATTGGGCAGAGGTGGATGCAGCGGCTCCGTGTTTCGACTCCACCATTCAATTATAATTCATTTTTCTCCATGGGCACTGCAGTCACAGGAGACGGGGCTCGGTGCCATGCAAGGTCACAGGATCAAAGCCTGGGCCTCAACTTTCGCTTCCTCGGCCACGGCCTGGGAGGATTTCAATTGGGCCCCGGGGGTGTCGGGAGGAAGGTGACGGCGGCACAGGTGAACTAGTGTGACTCCTCTTCATTTCTCTCGAGATGCGCCACACGACTAACTGCTCCTCGAACCCCAGTCTGATTAAACAGCTGAGGGAAGAGTGCCTTGCTCTGAAACTTCATGCGGCTGGCAGAAGAAGCAATAATGGGGGAATGGGTCGACTCAGCTGCCATGGATTTGCCCTCCAACAGGAAGAGGATTGGGAAAGGAGAAGGCAGGTGTTTAATGTGGTTTAATGTGATTGACTTCACCTGTGTTTACACAGACACTTTTTCATCCAGACGTAATTTGTTTTTCATTCTCACTGTACTTGAGCCTATTCTGAAAAGCACCTGATTAGCATGATCCTCTCCCTGCAGATGGACTTACCGGGAGTCCTTTTCGTTTTCCGTTGAACCCTGAGAGTACTTTACTCGCATGCACTGTGTGTTTCTCTGCTGCTTACAGCGCTGAAATGTGTTGGGTTGGAGCAGCTTCACAAAAGAAAAAAAAAAAAAAACGCCTACGGTGTCACAACAACTGACACGCATGATGTTGATAAATGAAGCTCGATAATGTGCTGTGGAGGTTCTCAACACCTGAGGCCTGTGATTACATGAGAGCACTGTCTTAGCAGTCAATGAGGAACTTGCAGCATGCTCACACATGCGCACTGCTCACCGGCGTCAGATATTAGAAAAGACAAATTGCCAGAATTTGTCCCTAAGGTTGACGCTATGTTGACAGGTGTGAAGAGTGTGCACAGATGTGTGAGTTTCTTGCACACTCGTATGTGCAATACAAAATCCTACAAGCTGAGTGTGGTGTGTGACTCATAGCTTTTCTATTTAAATAACCTCGCTAAATATGATTAATGTCACACTATCCCTGCCTTGGTGTCAATACAGTATGTTTCACTGGCAACAGCGAGCGGGTACAAAACCCACTCAAGGTTATGCAGCAAAGCCATCCGGGTGGTATTTAAATGCTAGATTCGAAACGACGGCAACCAAGATGTCCTCATAAAGGTGCAGATGTTGAATGGGCGGAATGTGTCAAGAGTGAAAAGTAGGGGTTATTTGTGCCAAGATACACCACATTAGATTATAGATTAGGTGTACATCCAGCACGGACACATAGAGAAAACTGGCACACGGCAGCGCCGACTTGGCACAGTCGGCACCGAACAGATGTTAATCCAGGACAGATAATTACATCAGCGAGTGAACAGATATTTTTCCACTTAATTTTGGCCTTTTGAAAAAGTGTGACTCGTCCCTGTGGTAGTGCACGCCTATGAATCCAGCGAGTGGGAGGGTGGGGGCATTTTTTGGCCCTTGTTGCTGCTCGTGTATTTTATTTTCACATGGAGCAACAGGGTGGAGGCTTGCAACATTAATCTCTGCTCTGATGTTCTGACACCCTTTTGGCCACACAATGTATCTGTTGCCAGTGGCCACCATATTGCTAATGGGCACCAAAACTAATTAAGTCAGGCATACAGGGTTGACAAAATAGCCTGTTTTCCCAGACAAAACAAAAGAATAATAATTCTAAATAAAACTTGAAAAATGTATTACATGTATAACTTGTTGATTATATTATTAAAAATAATCTTCAATAAACATTTGTTGGACTGAAATAATAATAAAAAAAAACTTTCCTTGCTCCTCTATGGCCATAAAAGCAGCCTATTTTTAACCAGCACATAACGACTGAGGGCATCACCAGTCTCTTCAGTAACGAGAGGCTGTTTCTTTTTAAGTCCTTCACTCCAGTGTACATCAGCAGCGTGGGGCCCAGACACCTCGCTGCATGAGGAATGATTAAAGAAAGTAGGTTAGATGCGCGCTGGGCGATTTATCAGTCCCCTCTTAGTTGCGATTTAGCGACCCAGATCTGCATGTGTCAGAGTTGAGCAGAGGGACAGCGCCACCACCGCATAAATCTCACCTCAAATTAAGTTAACATGTTTTCGTTACAGCCAGTAATGAGCTGTGCGATGTAAACAGATGATCATAGCTCTCTCTCATGCGAGTGCTGAATTGATTGGTCGAGGAGGCATCTGATTATGGAGGGTTGACAGGTCTACTGTCGAGCACTTTTACTTGGTCGTCAGTATGGGAAAATGTGTTGCCAATCGCGTCCCCTCAAAACGCAATAAAAAAAAGGGACGCAAGGTGTAGTCCTTCTGAAAGGTGACTTCAACCAGGTTTTTATGGTTGTGTGGTGGAGGCTGGTGAACTGCATTAGGGAAATTTACTGTCCAGAAGACATTAGATAATTCATGGCTCGGAACTGTGCAATAAATAAAAGATGCGGGCCATGAGTAAATAGGCTCAGTTGTGAAGAAGAAGACCTCTGTGCCCTTCGCCTGCAACGCGTGGTCGTTTGGGCAACAACAAACCCTGCCGAAGAAGACAAGCTGCTCCACGGGCAAGCGCCCTTCACACTGGCCGCAAATGGATGTTCCCCCGATGCCCAAAAACTCAGCCATGCGACTGTGAGCACTGATAACGCACATCGATTCTGCGTCCGGAGAGCGTGACGACCGGTTACCAATGAAATGCTACAGCATGGGAAAAAAAAAAAACAGTAGCAGCAGTATTATGTGACATTTCAGGATCCATCAGGGAACCACAAGGGTCTACTCCCACTCTGCATTATGGCTCCTCCGCTTTCCCCCAAATGACTTTGGGCCGCGATCTAGCTCTTTGGTTCCCACTGATTGCCCAGCGTTTCCATGAGGGTAATTGGAAAGGCCCTTTTATGCAACGCTCATTAGCTCACCCTGTGATTGTAATGCTTCCTAACTTGAAAGAGGCGAGAGAAGGCGCTGAAAAATTCTCCGCAATTGAACAATAATTAAGGGCACCTTCTCCCCAGCGAGGGTGATGAAGTGTACAGTATTGAGCTCCTGTGGATGGTTAGGGAGTTACCCCTCTCCTATCGATTTGGTGGGAGAACTTAGTTTAAGGTCATTGGGAAGTTACAGCAGGTAATCCATTTTGTTATTAATCTGTGTTTGTGTGCTGCTAGCGAATAGGCTTCTGCGGCGAGATGGCCGACCCCACTGGGAATTCCCACTTCTTCCCATCGGGTCGCTCTATCCACCGCTCGTCTCGCTTAGGTGTTCAGACTTGTCTCTCCTTAATAATTTCTAACCCATTTCTCCCTGCGACCTCGTGATATTATGGCGCTTGACCTCTGATATTGCGATCCCAAGCGAATTGACCCAAGGTTTGGGTTATGATGGAATTCATTTGACGCAGAGCTGTGTCGACAAGACAGGGTGTTCCACTGCAACCTGCCTGCAGCTGATGCAGTATGTGAGAGGATCGCTTGAGCCATTGGCCAATCGTGGTGGCGACAGACAAGTTTGCCTGAGTGCAGGAGATGTCTGTGCGCACGCACACAGTCACACACACACGCACACACAGTAGGCATCAGCTTTAACACTTCCCTAAACTGGAGTGCTGACAACAACAGAAAATGTGGCCACGGTCATTTTGTCGGCTACCATGATTCCCCAACACATAAGAAGCTTATCAAACTAAAATTACCTCAGGAATTTTTTTTTTCCTTCACAACTTCCCTCCCCACAAGCTGCATTCTAACCTAGATGCCAGGGATTGAACCCCAGCCTGCAGCCATGTATCAGAGCCTCTAGCCAAAGTCACCAATACATTTTTGAAGGAGTACAGGTGACACACAAACCCCATGATTTAGAAAGTGTCTCTGTGTGTGTAGGGGGGGAGGGGAGATGTGTTTGTGTGTAGGAAAATGTGTGTGTGTGTGTGTGTGTGTGTTTGTAAGAATGGGGAGGAAAGGAATATGTGTTTGTATTTGTGTGTGTTGGTAAGTGTTGGGAGGAAGGGGGTTTCCAGCCAGGCAGCTTTCTGTGGGGGTAAACCAATAATGTCCACAGAATGAGTGCTCAGTTGCACCAGCAGAGGAGGTGGACAGAATGGTTCTGGATTAGGAATTGGGAGGTGAGCTCAAGCCGGGGTGTGTTTAGTGCTGAGGGGTTAAAGTGATGAGACGGAGAGAAACAGAGGGGAAAAGAAAGAATCAGAATAGAGGGATGAGAGGAAAGGAGCAGAGGAGTGGAGTAGGGGAAGACTAGAGGAGAGGAGGGAATCGGCAGCAGATTGTGCTTGGTTCCTCCCCTAGGGTGAGAGCTCTGTTTTCCCGCGTGCTCTGTCATGGTCCCTGGGGCATGTCCAACCGCAATATGGCTCAATTATGACAGCCTGCTTACTCTCCTGTGGCCCAAACCCAGGTATCACTACTAATCAGATAATGACTGACTCCCAGTCTAGATCCAGCATGCAACTGGGCCAGATCCGTTCCCCGGAGTCAGCTCAAGGGGTTATGTTGTTCCAAAGGAACCCATGGCCCAGAGGCGTTGACCCCAATTGCTAACATCCTGACTGCTTTTAAAGTGCTCACTTTGAAATCTGAACACTTCTCAAAGCGTCTCTAAAAGCTTCTATATATATATTTCTTTTCTTTTAATCTCAAGATTAACGGAAGGCTGTGTTGGATGTCAGTCCCTGAGTGTTTGTGAAGGAAGTCTCTTTAGATTTCTTGAAAGACAGAGAGAAAGAAAATAAGGTGGTGGTGGTTGTGGAGTTAGACACATGAAATGCTTCAGTGTCAGATGGATTGCTCTGGTGGTTACCAGAAAATGGCTGACTCAAATGAATGACATTTTCTGAATGCACCACTTCATGCCAAACAAACAAACAAAAAAAGAAACCAATAACATAAATACATGCTTGTGGTGCACCTCTGAAAGAAATGGAGACGGTCTTGGCAAGGCAAACAATGCTTGCACAAACAGTTTAAAATAGGGGTGGGCGGATCGATTCAAGGCATTTATATAATCGATATTAAAGTTGGTATCGTATCGTATCGATACCAGTGAGATGAAATCGATAATTTAACCTCTAGTTTCCTGTTTAATGTTTAGTAGGATCTACTTTCTTTCCGCCACTTCAGTGCTCAACCAACTCCACTGAGTTTATTACACGCACACTCTGCCTCGGCTCTCCGCTGTGATTCGCTGTTGTTCTGTCAAGTGACATACCAAGTAACTTACTCAGTGCTGCAGCAGCCCAACGTGAACAGTGAACATACAAATGTAAAGGACGTATTTTGATGAAATGATGAAATTAAAGTGATGGTTTGAAAGAAATTCTAATCATAGCCCTGTTACACAAGCTTGGTGAGTGTTGTCAATAGCAAGGACAGTAAAAAAATTTTTTTAGCTTACAGCTTACACTAACTCAATGGAACATAAGCTCTATAACTCTATTTCCCACCCAAAATATAGCTCTGAAGGAAAGAAAGTATAGGCTTCTAAAACAGGCCTCTTTCTTCTCTTCGTAAAACATAGGCCTACTCATTTATATAAAATAAATTGTGCTCCATTTTTAAGTGTAATAAGTATCGTATCGGTATCGATATCGGTGATACTGACCATGTATTTACTTGGTATCGGATCGATATCAGATTTTGCTGTATCGCCCAGCACTAGTTTGTGGCGGTAGTGGGGCCAATAAGGACGCCTAGTGACTGTTCCCCAC
>JAGFZM010001726.1:0-10764 GCA_017657215.1 Limnothrissa miodon | reverse complement strand
GAGAGAGAGAGAGAGAGAGAGAGTGTTGTTAGGTAAGAACAGGATAAATGGAAGTGTGGAGATCTAGAGCTGGTGAAATCCTACTTGCATAACACCCCGGCATACTTCCCTGCTCTTAATTAATAATGATTACAAATAATTCATGCTGTTGCAGAATCTTTTTCGTGTTCCTAGCGGTTTTGGTTTTGTACCATTCATTTGCTATCTGTGAGATAAAGGCCAAGCCTGCCCGCCCAAGCACAGCGGCAGCAGCACGGCTGCACTACGCTCATGCTCTGTCTTGATGAACCTGCGGCCCCTGGAAACACTTGAACACTCCCAACTGCAGCTAAAGTGCCAAGCCAGCTCACAGGCTGGAGCAAAACACTTGTTGCCAATGAGAGATTACAATATTTCAACCCACAGGAAATGGGGCTAAAATCCCCAAAACTCATTTTAAAGGTCAGGCAATGGGGGGGGGGGGAACCAACCGAATCTTTTTAACAGTTATGCAAAGGGGTGAATCTACACACTTCTGTAGCTGTCAGGCACAGTCAGGTTGAGCCAGATGAGCCCTTAACTATGGCTGTTGGTCTCAATGCTGGTCTCAATGCTAGTCTCAATGCTAGTCTCAATGCTAGTCTCAATGCTCGCCCTCACACACTCAGTCACACGAAGTTCGTGAGGTTTTTGCACCCTTCCTGAGCCCTTTCCTAAAGGGACTTTTCTACACGGAATTGCCCATAGTTCACAGTGTTGTGATGGGAAACATGAGAAGCATGGAACTGTCAAAATTAAAATAAAATAAAACAAAATTAAATAAATAAATAGACAGGTTGGAAATCCAACTATTTCCATCATTTGATGTCCTAATCACGCCCACAGCAAGGTGAGCACTTTGCAGCTTTGCTTCCTCATTCACTAAACACAAATTCATTAGTTCATCCGTAAGGGTTTAGGGTTTAGTTTAGGGGCCATCGGAAGTCTGCTAATGTGCATTAAGACTAGGCTTATACTAAGACTTTGGCCCTGTGCTGCTTGCATGGTTAGTAGCCTATTCGCATTGTCTCAAGGGCAAGCCTCCAGGCCCTAGCTCAGCACTTTAACACAAGGCCTAACTTCAGTCTGGTGTGACAACTCTGCACGTACTGCCAGAGGCCATTTCTAGGTTCGGCTTAGAAAGTCGTGTAGGCCCACCCAGAGTGCTGCACAGGCTGCTGGGAAGACCTCTTGGTGGGTCTGACTGAACCCCTGAGCGGCTGTTCTGGGATCGGATCATTAATAACTTGGGGAAGGATGGTCTTAGCTAACAGATGCTCCAGGCTCTCATCTGGTGCCCATTAAGTGCAGCGTGAGCCCAGCTTCACTCCAGTGGGACAGCATCAGCTCATCAGCATCAGACAACCACACTCAGCACACCTAAACACACACGCTAACTCCCACAACACTTCAGGACCCTTGATGAAACACAGCCCTTAGGGCTACTGTGTGTGTGTGTGTGTGTGTGTGTGTGTGTGTGTGCGCGCGCGCACGAGTGTGCTGTTGAGTGTAAAACCAATAACAATGCTATTTCTCTTGTTGTTAGAAACAGTTGTTAGCTTCGAATGCTAAACAGTCTGATATATGCGTCAGATCATCCCCAATTCCTGAAGAGTCCTGGACTTTAGAACCTTTATTGATCAGAGAGTGAGTGCTGTAGCACCTAGGGGTGTCTGTGGGGTCCATCCCAAACATGGCCACTCCAACAATGTTGCACATCAGGGCTCCTTGTTGTGAAGCGCTGAAGCACTATGAGACATGTTTTTTTTTATAATGCGATATACAAATAAAATTGAATTGAAAATTGAATTGAAAAATATCAATGCCAGGCCTCTCACTTTTAGTACTGTGCTGCTATGGTCATGGTTGAGAGCCCTTAAAATTAAGCAGGCGCACTGGTGAAACTATAGAAAGTTATACCTCAGTTTTTCTCACACAAACACACACACTGAGTGTGAAGCCTTACTTTGTTGATGAGATGCTCGGTGACAACCTCGCGCAGGCCTGTGTAGAGCTTCTCGCCGTGCTTGTGCAGCACCATGGTGTAGGCGTTCCTGTAGAGCTCCTCAAAGCTCAGGCCGCTGTTGTTCTTCCTCTGGATCTCCTGGATGGCGTTCTTCAGAAGGTCCCAGATGTTGTTGACGTACTTCTCATCCATAGTCATCTGTGGAGGGAGGGAGGGGGGACAAGAGAGGAGCACTTAGAACAAAAGGACACTTAAGTCCCAGAGGGGGACACCCCACTCTGTCTGAGGACGTTAATACAACCAATCAAATCCAACTACACCCAAGCAAGTTCTAAGATTATAAAATTAATCTTAAGACAGTCATTCTGTGTTTCCCCTAGGATGTCTTTGAAGGTGCGGGGGTCAGGACCACGGCTCAAGGACCTCGACACCATAAGGGTACAGGGTATTTGAAGTGAAAATGTACAAAAAATAAACCTAGTCTTACAAACCCAGTCTTAAAATACCCGTAACAAGCATAACCTGCAGAGCCAGTTTACAAGACAGTGAGGGACACTAAATCAACCAACCGACCAACACCCCCGGCAACCCCAAAGTGACCCCTGACCCCTACCCCCTGAACACATACAGTACATTTCACACCATCAGAACCCAGAGCCAGACCTGAGAGTGGGCTGGGGAAAACGCAAGTGGAACTGCACTCCGGACGCAAAGACTTGGGGATGAGCGGAGAAATGTGTTTACAGAGTCGAATATAGGCAATGAATGAGTAGAGTCGATTACATAGGCAAATTCTGGAGGTGCAGCGGCATAAAAATGAGGTGCGGCGACCCGCCGCAGTATAATGTACATAGGGGAAACCCTGTAGTCGCCTGAATTTGGTTACAAAAACCTAAACTAAATTTGATTGTGTGTGTGTGTGTGTGTGTGTGTGTGTGTGTGTTTGGTGCTTGCTTTTTAGCAATGACAGGAAGTTTAATTCAGGTTGTGGTGAGCATTAGTCACACAAAGACAGTCAGGCCTGGTTCAGCTGTCCCCATCCATTGAGACATCAACCCAGCAAGTGTGGAAGCATAAACTGATAAAGCTGCGCTGAGGGAGGCCTGGCCAGGGTTCTCCTGAGTCTCCTTCAGGGGACAGCGAAACTAACAGCGAGGGGGTTTTGCATGATGCAACGCTGCAGTAATCAGATGAAATAAAATTCAAAACATACTTTTATGTCTCCATCCCTCTCCTCAGCGTGCACACACACACACACACACACACACAGCCAGCCAGCCAGCCAGCCAAACGCGCACACACACAGACACACACACGATTAGTGTAAAGGCATTCCAATGATGATGTGTGAGATTCATAGGGGGCCATTCTCACACACCAGCCGCTGCTGAACAATGATCTAAGCATTCGTTTGCAGCTCAACCTCAAACACTCATACACACACACACAGAGTGCAGTCCAGATGAAATGCCACGAGGGGCAGAGTCCATTCACACAGTTTGAGTCCTTCGATCAGATAGATAGATAGATAGATATAGATAGATAGAGAGATAGATAGATAGATAGAGAGAGAGATAGATATAGATAGATAGAGAGATAGATAGATAGATGTAGAGAGAGGTGCTAGGATAAAAGTGTGTATGTCTGACAAAGGAGAAAGAGAGCGGCAGTGTGTGTGTGTGTGTGTGTGTGTGTGCTTGTTTAACCGAGAGCAAGTGAGTGGTTGCGTGTAAAGTGCCATAAGGGAGGTGGCAGAGCCGAGAGTGAGAATGAGAGTGGTTTTAAGCACAGCAGGAACTACTATTCTCTGCTACTAGGCCTACTCTCTGCTCAAACAGACAACAAAAGAGGAACTCGAAAGCCAGTAGCTTCACCCTTCCACTCACAACCAGATACTGATGCTCTCCCTTCACCTTGCATCTGAGTGACTTGAGTGCTGGAGTGCTCTGGCCTGCAGTGGATGCGAGGTAAAGGCATGCAGGGTGCATCGTAATGCAAGCGCACAGACGCTCACCAGAGCTGCGTACGCAGCCAACGAGCACGGTAAAAGATTTGGCTCAAGTCCGGCACCATATTTGGCAGCGCCGTTGCCAAACTGTGGCCTGGGAGGATGCCAGAGGCAGCTGGTGTTTGGGAGAAAGGTGTCCTCCGTGACCTCAACACACACACACACACACACACACACACTATACATCATGTCCAAATATGCACTGGCCTTCCCTATGGCTGGAAGTCCTCCTAAGACAGTCCTAGGCCTACTCCAAGTAACGCCACAAAGGTCCACCACAAATCTCAGACTCAAAAATGATCATCACTACTGGTATAAATCAGGCCAGTTGTTTATAAGAATTTTTTTTTTAACATAGTGGTGGTGGGTTCTTAAAAGGCATCCTATTCAGGTTCCATGCATTCATTCTAATGGTAGACAAGGTAACCTGTAACGGGGGAGGGGGGATACACCATAGCCTTAGAGAGAGAGAGCGAGAGAAAAGAGAGAAAGAGAAAAATAAAGAAACAAAGAAAAAGAAAGAGACCTCCCTACTTTTCTGTCATACAGTCAACTAAGGCTGGACAATTAATCGCATTTGCAATATAATCACAATTTTGAGATACGCAATTTCAAAATCGCAGAAGCACGCAATTTTTTTTGTTTTGCAACTGCATAGACTTAATGCAGAGTGTAGCTACCAAACAAGTCTATGCATTATGTTAAACAAGGATTGGGGTTCAACGCAACAAGATGTTCTCTTGAATAAAAATATGCTGATTAATGAGTAGTTCATTTTCTATTTTTAATTAGACATTATGTGCAAATATGCATATTAATAGAACATATTTGGTAGTTGTGGCTTTTATTGTGAAAATTTGCAGTAAAATCGCAATCGCAATATTGGTTGAAAAAAATCACAATTTAGATTTTTGGCAAAATCGCACAGCCTTAGACTCAACAGACAGTCATATAAAGCCGTTTATGCGAAATCATGTTTATTACCTTGCCTGTCAACATACTTCTTCAGAGATTATTTTATTTTTTGCTATACAATGGAAAGAAGAGTCTGTAGTTTCTTGTCACTGTTATGTCTTACTTGTTGTGTTGTATGTTCTCTTGGTGGATCTAAAGGCAAATTTCCACACCTGTGGACAATAAACTAAACTATACTAAAACCATTGGCAGTCTATAATATTTGACTTGCAGTTAAAACCAAAACTAAAATAAATATCTATACATATAAAATAAACTGGCTGTTTATAAGACACCATCTTATAAAACATCTCAAACTAGGCCCACACAAGCAAACAGCCAAGCTTGACCTCAATAACACTGACCCTCCTTACAAACAAAGAAGCCTTAGATATTTACATTTTCAGGCAAAACAAATAGCAATTCAGCTGGACGGTATTTTCACTACCTCTTTACTGCTTGATCCCCCCCAAAACCCAAGTTTCAGCAGTTTCAACACTTCTTGTGATGCATACTAAATGAACACACTGCAAAGCACAAAATGCCACCACAAGCTAGCAGCATTCATTCAAATATAAGGGCAAAGTAGTAGCTATACCGGCAACTCCTTGAGTAAAGCTAACCTACATATCAGTAAACATGTTCACATTGTGGCCAGGTTCAGCCAGAAATGGGGCAGCAAAGAAACACAACAAACCTCTCTACGTTTACAGCAGGAGGCTGGAAAGGCCCTTTCAGAAGTCCAATAAAACATGCAAATGTAGCAACCAAAGAGAGCACATCACACACAATGTGAGCTTGAGAGCTTCTGAGGTCGACCTGAGTGGTTCAATTTCCGGGTTATGAAATCATTGAAGTATAGCACATAGACCTAGTGAGTGAATATGAGGCTCGACCTACTGGAGTTCACTTTTCATATACACATGTTGGCAGGCATTATAACACAACAGACAATAGACAAAAAAAACACATGAGATGTTATAGATGCTTTTACAATAAACTGAAGTGGATTGCATCAGAAGGGTAAGCGAATTAAATGCCCCTATAATTAATACTAAGCTATGCTAATACAAACTGCAGCAAATATTAGTGCCAACCAAACATTAAGGGCAATCATACAGATGGTTGTACACAGTTCTTCAAAGACGACATAAACAATAGAAAAGTCTGTCCGTGTCAACATGTTGGCATTTGATCGTTTCCATAGAAGGAAACCGTATTTCATTTCGTCGTGTTAATAAGATAAAATAAAAATAATCAAAAAATGTTGTTTCCATCGCCTAGCACACAACGTCATCTTTATTAGTTGGTTTTGCTTGCCAGGCTGCAATGGTTGCAAAAATATCAGCAGTACTTTAGGAATACCAAAATAACTGCAGTTTAATGTCTGCAGTACGAAACACAAACACGACCATGTTAGACAAGTTACAAACACTAGGACTGTAGGGCCTTTTCCTTCAGTGAATGACAAACGGCTCACTGGTACAAATGTTTAACCGCAACCAATTCAGTGTTTCTGAGATCACCACAACAGACAACTGTACTATTTCTATCAACCTAAAAGAGATGTGTTTCTCAATAACGATTCCCTGAAATTGACGTTTTATGGTAATGTTGACTTGCTGTTGTCATGCTCATGATCATAGCTAGCAGTTTTAACTTGCAGCCAAAAACATTATCAAGGCATTATTGCCACGTAAACGGGCAACAGAAAGGATACTGCCCACAGTCCTACAACAAGTTACAATTTATCCTATAACAACCGTTAATAGTCAAAATACACCATTAAAATATGAAATAAGTTTACAGCTAGCTAACGTTACGTGCCATCCGTTTTCAAACTGACCAAGCTACCGTTAGCAAGTTAGCAAGGCAGCTAATAAATGTCAAGGGGCCTTTGCTAACTAGTTAGCTGGCTAACAAAGGTACGACCGAACTCTTCGGCTAACCATGGTAGCTAACGTTAGGTTAATAACGAGTTGCTTGGTGAGATTTTATCTTGTTACGTCAGTAAACTAGCAGCTAGTTCACCAAACGTTAAATCTGTCAATGTAAACATGTGATATAATAAGACATATACATATTTTAATGTATAATTGTGTAGGTAGCTAGCTTCAAATAGATCATTATAACGTTAGGCCTGCAGATCTGCGCACATATCCTCGCTGCTTGAGTAAAATGCTAGCCGTGAAAGTTGTCCTGTGTACGGCCAGTACTTACAGGAAAAGCTCGTATTCTCATCTTGGTGTCCTTCTTGGGGCCGCCTTTGCTAAGGTTGGACATACTTGGGTTTCTTTCTTTAACTGTAACTATTTACATGAAAATCTTCTCTGGGAAGGGACAAAGGAGTAAGTTGGTGGAGCCGACTGTCAGCTTCCACTTGACCTTCCCCGAAAGTGAGTGTCCCCTCTCCGCGATTAGTTGTTGACAATCCACAGCCGTTTTCACTCAACTCTGCCTCCACATTCAATGATGGCGGACCACCAGCTCTCGCTGAATGAGGCTTATGAAGTGCAATTCACGCGAGAATGAAAAATTCCCTGCTGGGAACGTGAAAATATGTAGCCATAATTTTTTTTTGCAAGCCCTTCATTCACTCAACTGTAATGCGTAATTTGAGTTTACTTTCAAATGAGTCCTATTCTGCCAATAGGAAAACCCGTTAAACCAAACAAAGCAAAAGCATATTTATATAAAATTAAAATGTAAATCTAGCAATTCAGCAACACAAACTTGGCTACCAAATGAATCAAGACTTTTACTAAATTAATTAAAACCCTTCCGAGCGGTAGGCCTATACTTTATGGGTTCATTGTTCATGAAAGGACTGACATTATGACTATATGCAGTTTTAAGCACTTGCAATACATACAATATTCCCTCTCCAGTATTTTGTACATGAAAAAGTAAGAAAGAAGAGGAAATCCACTAATATTTTGGGGTGGGCTACAGTAAGTTTCCAAATAAATAATTGCACACATAGGCATACATACATAGCCTACATATAAATACATACATGCATACATACATAGGCCGCCCTACATATAGTACATAAACATGCATAGAAATAATGCTGTACCCAACGAGAAGGGATAATTATCTTAAACTTGGAAACAAATTATCCTATAGGGTAGCCGCCGGCTTTGTAATGCAAATCAGATTATTGTGAAATTGAATTATTAGCCTAATATAGACAAAAGCTCTTACTATCTGTAGATTAGTCTATCTATTGAGTGCAGGGGCACTTCTGATAGCCTGTCTCCGCTGAGGACAACGGTCGACATCTAAGCTATGGGATTTTAACAAGAGTCAGATTCAACTGATAGCCTACAAGATCGAGGTTTATTGTTATAAAACGATATCGATATTAGGCTATGTTTTTGTCCACAATTAATGAAAACAGTTCGCAGCATTAAATTTCCAGGCTATTTAAAAACGTGGCATGGACTATTTTGACGACGTTTGAAGAAGGGTTGATCAAAAATGATCAGACGTGTAAGAGCTTTATGAAAGAAGGGAGAAGCAATGGTGAGTAAATCTTACACTATTAATTTTAATTAACTGTTTTATAATAAGCCTCTGTTAATTCAGTGTGTTATCGTTTGTTATTTTTGTTCATAATCGAAAGACGTTTCCGTTAGGCTTAACACTTTTACCTTCTTGTGTCACCAGTACGGATTTATCAATACGTGTCTGAAGTCACTTATAATAGAAAAGTTTGGAGAAGACACTTGGGACAAACTCAGGTAGAATTCTATCAACAGAACATCACCACGAAGTACTTCCTGTTTGCTCCAAGAGGCGGCAGTGCAGTTTGCAATATGTTACCCAACCACCACATTGGCGCACAGGCTTAAAATGTATTCATATTTTTCAGGAATGAAGCAGGTGTCCAGGACACCTTCATGACTTATGAGGTGTACAAGGATGACATTACGATGACATTGGTTTCTGATGCCTGCAAACTACTCGGTAGGCATAATTCATCAGTTAGTGACCAACCTACATGTTTTTGCGTTAAATGCAAAGCCTATAAAATAAGTTAATTCTGAGATTTATGTAATGAAAAGCTCATACCTATGTGTTCAGTTAACTGCTTGTTTCATTTTAACATTTTAACCTGTCATATTGTATGTATATATTTTTTAAAGATGTGAAAGCTGAAATTGTGCTGAGCCAGTTTGGCGAGTACTTCTTTGAATTCTGTAAGAGGTCTGGGTATGACCACATGTTGCGAACCCTGGGAGGAAACCTTTTTGAGTTTATCGAGAATTTGGATGCTCTTCACAGTTACCTGTCTCTCTCCTACAAGGTAGCTTCAGATGAATATGCAACTAATGCACTAAAACATGAAATTTTACACAATAACAGGCATATTATTATTTCACATGGTCATTGTTTTTGTTTGTTTGTTTGTTTGTTTACAGGAGATGAATGCACCCTCATTTCGAGTGGAAAAGAACAATGATGGATCTATGCTTCTGCATTACTACTCTGATCGCAGGGGTCTCTGCCACATTGTCCCTGGTGAGTGATGATTTGACCACAAGGATGGGTCACACTCTTCAAAGCTCACAGAACTTTTTACATGTTTACTTTTATTATTATGCAGCAAGGTGACCACAAAGAATTTGGTCTGATGGCTTTCAACTGCGTCAGTGTGCCTTTGCATTGATGGTTTTCATCAGTGTCCTGCAAAGTAAATAATAATAAAGAAAGAAAGAAAGAAGTCTGTGAACTCTAAAGAGTGTGATCCATCCTTTTTAGGCCTAAACCTTCAGGAGAGTGTGGGTTCAAAGAA
This sequence comes from Limnothrissa miodon, assembly GCA_017657215.1. NCBI lineage: Eukaryota > Metazoa > Chordata > Actinopteri > Clupeiformes > Clupeidae > Limnothrissa > Limnothrissa miodon. The sequence continues at coordinate 1,017 of JAGFZM010001726.1, read as the reverse complement.
ACAAATAGCTTGGTTGTTTAATGTATATTATACAAAATATACAGAATGTATCACAGAGTTTTTTTCATGTGTGTCGTGTTGGCGGAGAGGTTGTTGTTTTACTCATTAATGTGAATTTATACAGTTGTAATTCACAGGGCATCTATATGATGTGTCCAGAAACCAACAGATTGGTTATTCACATATGTTACAGGCATAATTGGTGCTGTGGCCAAAGATTTTTTCAACAGCACAATAACGATGGAGATAGTGAACCAGGCAGAGGAGGTGGACAGGACTGGGAAAAGGGAACATGTTGTGTTCCTGGTCATACAGAGAGAGGCAGTACCAGAGACACGTGTGGTGAACAATGCCCTCTCAACCACTACCCTATGCTCAGCTAAAACACTCACAAAGGAAGCCTCCCTAACAGCCAAGGAGGTAAAATGTGCACAGATAAATCCTGAATAAGGAAACATTTATTATAACCACAAAACCAGTCCCTGTCATTTTCATTTGTAAAAAATGTTTTTATTTTGCGTTTGTTTCTATTTACAGAAGAAGCATCAAGCCTTTAGTCCATCCAAAAGGACCCACTGGGAGATGGTCAAAGGTTTAGTGCGTCTTGGGAAAGGTACAGTAGTATAGTACAGTACAGTCACCTGCCTGGAGCAGTGACCATGTCTTCAGCATGTATTGTGGCAGGAGATACTATGGAGATACTATGGACTGTAATGTGAGGGTCAGTTTCATATAGGGCATATATACAAAGCATCCTCTGAATGGGACAGAGCATGTCTAGCATGTGCAACACTGGTTAAAATGGACCTACTGGATGTTCACTGTGACCTTTATGTGACCCATGTGGCATAGTGGATGTTTTGTTTGTCTGCAGGAAGACTCTTGAGAGGATTTGAGCCGGTGTTTCCTGAGCAGCTCTGTGTTGACCTGAAGACCTTCTGCACTGCCTTTCCCTTCCACATAGTGTTTAATGAGGAGGTGCGGTATCACTGCCTTTCCCTTCCACATAGTGTTTAA
>JAGFZM010001725.1:0-17521 GCA_017657215.1 Limnothrissa miodon | reverse complement strand
TTGTTCACTGTCCCTTTCATTCATCCTCTCTCTCTTTCTCTCTCTCTGATGCCACTGCCTCTGCCCAATCAGTCAGGCATGAAGAGGACAGCCTGACTGATATCAGACCTTCACAGGGTCTCCACACACCAGAATGTTAATGCCACCACCGCCTGCCTCTCATCCGGCACCCCTTCTCCACTCTAAACACATTCGGTTCCCACACACACACACACACACACAGATGTACACATACACACACACGTGCACACAGGAACACTCACATGAGAACAAAGGTACTATACAAACAATTAACTATTTATCTACTATTCTAGATATGCATGATCGTAAAACACACCTCTCACTTCCTTCATTCTTTACTCTCTCCCCCTCTCACACACACACACACCAGTATAATAACATCACACCATACCGACTCATGCCAATCAGCTTTACTAATGACTGAGCATTAGTCCAATTAAACATTGATCCCAGGATGGGCCTGTACTTACAACCCTGTACAATAGTGCCAATCACCTGCCATGTGCCCACTGCAGTAGTGTGTGCCAGTTGTTTACAGCCCTGCCAATTACTGTGCCCTTTGCCCAAGGGTGTGAATGCCTTGAGCTGTAGACCTGCCCCAGGTTTCTTCCTAAAGTACATAATGAAAAAATAATAGGGAGTTTTGCCTTGTCATTGTTGCTCATTGGTGCTCTTTGCTGTGAAGCGCTACAAGACGTGACTTTTGTGTAATGCAGTGTACAAAGAAAATTGAATTGAATTGAAGTAAATGTTGTTTTATTCGGAACACAAATGATCAAAACCCATTACAAAATGGGCAGGCTAACCCACTAATATCCTACGCACTACAAAACATAGCAACCCTGACATATGTGGGCTTTTATTTTAACAATGTAAAAATAGGCCCAAAGCTTGAAGTTTTGTGGTGCTTACAGTATTAGCGGAAGCTTGTCCATTTTAGAATGGATTTTCATCATTTTTGTCACAAAAGAAATTGTGTGAAGTCCACTCGCAACATCATTAAGTCTACAAGGTGCTGGAGTTCCTCTTTAAGTTGGGCTTGACATTTCAAAATCATTTCAGCACAATGTTGAAAACAAGTTTGCAAATCTATAAGTGAAACCTTACAATAATGTTATAATGTGAATACAAAAGCTGACTTAAAAAGCATTAGAAAAAATAAGTTGTAATATTAAAAGCTTTAACTAAGACAAAAAAGACATAAAGAAAACATGCAACTCTTTAGTAGAATCTACTACTGAAGGTATGTTTTTGTATCGTGTTCCTTTGAGGAAGTTAAACCATGTGGGATCACCTGATGGAGGGTGAAAAATGGTGAGAAACACTGTACTGTAACCCATAAAAGACGTGACATGAATCTTGCTGTAACAGCACGGAAATGATTCATTATCTTGATTTTATTACCGTTTTCTCCCTCTCTCAGATGACAAAACCCCGTGCCCATTAATATGCCCAGGCTGGTCCTCTGTGGCCACAAAACCCACCCTTGGCTCATAACGTCGTCAATCACCCTCTGTGCCCTCACCTCTTCCACCGCCGCCGTGTGCCACTCCATTCCGACTACATAATGTTCCCGTGTCAATCTCATACAACCAGTCCCTTCAGCGCTGCCCACAACACTGCCCCGTGCCCGTTAAACTGCCAGTGAGTCTCTGTGGTGCCCATAACACCGCCGCTATAAAACTACCCCTCTGGCGGGCAAGTAGCTCCGGGGTGGCACACCCCTCCCGATTCAGACCTCAGGACCGCAGACATGGATGCATACCAGTATTATTAGATGCCACACTCGGGGTTCTACATATGGGCTGTACAGTATATATTGTCATATACTATAACATTTACGTATAGAGCTTTCAGTTACTGAAAACATCCACTTACTGTAAACTTTGGACAAAGTGGAGGTCTCCAGACGTGTATATGCTGAAAAGAAAGTTTTAGCATTGTGATGTGACGGTCCCTCTTCAGTTTTCAGATCAGTGATTATTTGTTTGCTTCCCCTGGTTGTTTTTGAGCACCATTTAATCGCTATTGTTGTCTAATGTGGGGAAAGAGAATACAATTTACGTAAATAGAGGTGGAGGTGTGAAAAAAAGCGTGGTCAAAAATAGAATGAGACAGAGAAGGGCTAAGAAGAGAGGGAATGCAGCAGAATTGGAATGCTGTCATCTTGTGTGTGTGTGTGTGTGTGTGTGTGTGTGATTTGTTAACCCACGGTGCCTGTGAGTGAGATTGGGGAAAATGAGCAGCAATGTGTCAGGAACTTAGAGGGGAGCTGCTCCCCAGAGCACCTCTCAGGAGGAAACTCTCCCTTCTTCAAGCTCCTCCTGTCCCCACTTCTCCCTGTTCCCCTCCTCCTCCTCTCAAAGCTCCACACCCCTTCTTCCTCTTATCCCCACTCCTTCCCCGCTTCTCTCTTCTCCCCTCCTCTCTCTTTTACTCTCTTTCAGCACCTCTCCACTCCTCTCCTTTTACTGCACCTCCTCTCCTCTTTTCTCTCTGTCCTACTCTACACTAACCCAGAGCAGGATGCTACTTCTGCAATGCAGTAAACAGACATGGCATGCTCAAACACACACACACACACACACACCGAAGCAAAGTTCAGAAACGTCAATTAGTAAACCAGATTATTATAACAATAGCATAATTAGCATAACATTCTAACCAGCTAATTAGTGCTCTCACCTGTAAATGGTAAAAGAAAGATGGGGATGGTAGATGGTTTTATTTTGTGACCCAGGGATTTCCACATGCTCGAGGGATGCTTGTGTCATAAATATTAACTGTGTGAATTTGAGTTTGGCTTCTAAAGTAACTTCTATCATCTTATTAGGCTTTCACTATATGGCATAGGATGCTAGGGTGTTTCCCTGGTGCTTCCTCACTTACATTGTGTCCTAATTGCAAGCAACACGACCAAATGTGTGCGACAAAATCAGATTGCTCACTTGATTTTCTATTGGACTGTCCTAACTGAATGCAACTAGAAGCAGCGTGACAGAACGCTATGCTACGCGACTTTTTTGAAGAGTTTTTGTTGCTCTGTCCGTTTCTGTTTTAGTCACGCAAGTCGCGTTGACATGTATATTGTATGTTGGTATACATGACGTAAGGGATGCACGATTAACCTTTATCGCATCGACATTTTTTAACTCCCGCAATGACCTAACCTCAGGTCATTTTTTTCCCCGCCTCTGACATTTGAGTGACAAACCTATTAGCCAATCAAAATGGTCGTATGTCTCCTTATCAATTTTACGCAGGCCTTTATTGATTGCCGGTAGGCATAGTTTCTGCTAACGTTTTCTGTGTCGTCTCTGTTGCTTAATTTAATTGTTGATGAACCTTCCTGAACTCGGGCTTTGACACCGAACGTCGGTATTCAAATATAATTTGAATATTAAAAAAGCCTAATATTCTGTTATGGGTATTTTTTTGCTAATGCGTTTGCTTTTAAACTCATTCCGGGTTTTTTTTATTTGTTAATCTCGAGCTCACTAGAAGGCTATTCTTGGTCAGCTGTGCTTCTGTAGCCTAGTAAGATCATGCAAACTCTTTCTATTGGAATACGTGGTCGTATCAATGTTCATGTAACCATAGTAACGGACTCATACACTGCCTTCTGGTGGACAGTCAGCACTAGAATCTTTGATGCCTACTTGACAACTTGCTACGTGTGAAGCGTTTTACTGAAGACATATCAACATTGATAATGATGAAGGACTATAATAATATTTCAAGTTTACCTTGGCTGCATAGCACATTATAATACATGCTACATAATAACAATGTCAGTAGGCTATACTGGTGATAAGTTAATGTGTACAGCAGTTTGTTTATTGGCTAAAATATGCACATATGCACATTGCATTTTTCTTAATGTTATTATTATTTATTCATAATTTTGGGTTTTATGCACTTAAAAGTATCGAACGCAAAAATCGAAAATCGCATCACAATTGCAATATTTGTCAGAAAAACAGCAATTAGGTTTTTTCTCAAAATCATGCATCCCTACATTATTAAAAGACCACACCAGACATATGTTAACAATAATAATTTATTAAAGTAAATTACAAACTGCTCAGTAAATGTACACAGCAAAAAATGTAAAGCATATCAGCATAGTGAGGTGTAATGCGAGGTAAAGATAAAAAATAGAAAATAAAGAGACAAAAGGAGAGCCGCTACCAGCCCCGGACACACCGGGCCTGAGCAGAGGAGTGAGAGATAGAGTAAAGAAGAAAAGAGAAGAGACCGCACAGTCCTGAGGAAGGCATTTAAATCCTCCTCCAATTACTTTGAAATCAGCTGGCTAATTGGCCAGCACGGCCAACACCACCAAGACAACCAGCTCCCCCTGCAGCCTGGGAGCCATATCTCCTGGGGATGGGCAAAGACTGGCGACACCCTTAGAGCCAGGCATAACATCACTCCCCCATAAGACGGGGCCCAATGCTTGGGATCCATCAGGGGAACATCAACTCCATCCCCTGAAAAGCATGGATACTACACCATCACCACCACCGTAGTGAGCCTAGGGTTAGGGTTAGGCCTACTCAGTCCCCCAGCCCTTTTACTCTCACCACCCAGCTAAACCTGGCGCCCGGACAGCAAAGTGGCAAGAGACAAAAGACCAAAGAAAGGAGATCCCACTAACACTCAGGTGCCCGAGACAAAGCGTCTGCCATGATGTTATCAGAGCCCCTGATGTGCCTAATTACTAACTTGTAGGGTTGCAAAAAGAGTGCCCAACGCATAAGACGGTGATTTGAGTTCTGAAGTGATGCAAGGAAAGTCAGAGGATTGTGATCACTATAGATCACCACTGGGTGCATGCCACCACCAACATAAACTTCAAAATGCTGGAGGGCCCAAATGAATCATTCCAAGGAAGTGCATAAGCTCCTTCTTGGTTACTGGCGGTGGAAACTTATCTATTGCCTGGACCTTGGCCCTAACTGGACACACATTGCCTTGACCCACCACCTTACCCAAATACTCTACTGTTGCTCTCGCAAACTCACATTTAGCTAGATTCACTGTGAGGGTTGCTGCCACCAACCGCTCAAACAGTGAACGAATACATGCTAAATGGATTTCCCACGTATCAGTGTAACAGACCACATTGTCTATGTACACAGCACACCCCTCCAGTCCCGCAACAACCCGGTTCATGAGCCGCTGAAAACTAGAGGGGGCGTTGCGTAACCCAAAAGACATGCGGGTGTACGAATAGAGACAAGACAGCGTCACAAAAGATGACACCTCCTGGGCCCTAGGTGTTAATGGAACTTGATAATAACCCTTTAATAAATCAAATTTACTAACAAAACGTGCTGCCCCTACTTGATCCACACAATCCTCTATACGAGGTAAAGGATATGAATCTGGTTTTGTGACCAATTTCACTTCCTGTAGTCTGTACAGAATCTGAAAGTGTCGTCTGACTTGCATTAGATGGTTTCGCAAGCCCATTATTCAGCAAATACTGAACACCAAACTCTTACGTTTCTCAGGAGCAACCCGATAAAACCTTTGACGTATAGGAACAGCCTCACCGACGCCAATATCGTGTTCCATGACGCTGGTACAAGAAGGAATGTCTGAAAATAAAGCTTAAAATTAAAGACTTTAACTGCTCTTGCTGATATGCATCCAAGTGACCAAGAGCCCCATCCAAACCAGCAAGACTTTCCGAATTCTTAAGCCGTGCAAAATCGCATCATCCGGCGTACGCACTCCGTCCTCCCCTGCCACCAGAGGAACAAGAGATGCACCATCGACTGAAATGAGACCAACCCCCTTTACATCTGTCTTCTTCCCCCTCCCCCTGTGATGATGGAAAATAGGGCTTTAATAAATTCACGACACAGTTGTGTCGCTTTCCTACGGGCCGGGGTAGAGACTAAATAGTTGACCTCAGAGACCTTACGAAGGACAGTATATGGACCAGAATACCTTGCCCCAAACGGAGAACTAGAAAGGGGTAAAAGTGCAACTACTTGATCCCCAGGGCTAAAAACTCGCTCAACAGCTTTGCAATTATTATTGCGTTTCATTGTCTTTTGAGACTCAGACAAATTTTCTCTGGCTTTTCTCCATGCTGAAAACAACCTCCGCCTAAAGCCATGGACATAACTAGCCAAGTTCTCAGGAGGATCCGAAGTATCCAAGTCACTAGTCAAAACCGACAAGGAGGTGCGCACTTTGAGGCCAAACACCAACTCATTTGGACTGAAGCCTGTACTTTCCTGTACCACCGCTCTAGCCGCCAACAACAACCATGGCAAGCCATCCTCCCACTCGCGTTTCAGCTCCACGCAATATGCACGAAGAAGAGACTTGAGTGTAGCGTGAAAACGTTCAAGAGCCCCTTGGCTCTGGGCATGGTATGCAGAGCTTAAACCTTGGGTATTCTGAAAGTTGAAATAAACTGTGACAAACACTTAACTACTGATTTTGTAGTTATTGTCCTAAATGCATATGCTGCCGGATAGCGTGTAGCTTGACACATAACTGTAAACAAATAATTACAGCCAGATTTTGACGTGGGCAAAGGACCTACACAGTCAATGATAAGATGTTAAAAATCGTGCCCACCTGACAGGCATGACACGACCTTACAAACCGCGCAACATCCCTTTTAATTCTAGGCCAATAAAAGTGTTGCAACAACAAACTATAGGTCTTTTTAACACCAAAATGACCAGCAATTTCCCAATGCGCTGTTGTTAACGCCACCTCACGATATTTTTCAGGCATCACCACCTGCACAAGCTGATCTGCCACATCAGAATTTGCAGATGGTGACCACCTTCTCAATAACATGTCATTTTGAGGAAAATACCCATGATTGAGATTATTAGTGTCAGAGATCAACTCAAAATACTTCTTTAAACTCGGATCATCTTTCTGTGCACCAACAATGTCATCACGAGACAAAGGCATTGGAAGTTTGGGCATAAAGATGTTCCCTAAAGTGTTTTTCAATGCAGATGGTTCTGCAGCCCGTGCATGCGTCATTGCGCGGGTCACAACGCACGATGTAAAAACTTCTGGATAATCCCTAAAACACTCATCAGGTTCAGATGATGTCAAAACCTCAGTTTTAACCACCGGTGGCGGCAAAGCTTGGACTGGGAAAACACATTTGTGAGCTAGATTATTCCCCATAATCATATCTATGCCATCTATAGGCAGAGATGGTCGTACCGCAATGGTTACTTCCCCATTCACAAAACCGGAGAATAATTGGATTTTATGCAAAGGCACTGGAAATGACTGCAGCCCAATTCCACGAATCAACACAACATTCCCAGTGCCAGATGTAGATGAGAAAGATAGAACCGACTGACGAATAAAACTTTCAGAAGCACCTGTGTCGCGCAAGATTTTTACTGGAACTCTATGCGAGTTGCCAACCAATGAAACAAAACCCTCTGTGACAGATGGAGCGTAATCTGCAACCTCTGCCACAGTTGTCTTGTTATCCGCAACACATTTCATTCTCTCAACATTCTCGTTAAGCCTCACACATTCACCATGCTTCACCATTTCTGGTGGAATGACCGAACACATTTCAGATTGATTCTGACACGGAACATGAACGGAAGACGCACAGAGACCAACTCTACTCTGCTCAGCTTTCCTCTTTTTACGTTCATTAGCCAATTTTACACAATTTCGTTTAAAGTGGCCTGGCTCTAAACAAAAATGACATACAGATTTATTTTCTGAATTGATATCGTGACTTTGTCCCGAATTTATTGGAGTCCACAGATGACACTGTATTGAAGCGATTTAAATGTTGCCATCTGCGAGTGTACTCTTGCCGCGGCCCAGAATCTCTCCCCTGATTTTTATGAATGAGCGCAAATCCATCAGCAAGAACTGCAGCCTCAGTTGCCGTTTTTACCTGATGCTCATTTACGTACGTACAAATTCGATCAGGCAGCAGATTTTTAAACTGCTCCACTATCATCAAGTTTCGCAAAGCATCAAATGAATCAACACCCTCCGTAGTAAGCCAGCGATCGAAAAAAAAGTCTCTCGCCAATTCAGCATGTGTGTGTTTATCATGTTTTCTCCATGAACGAAAACGTTGCCGATATGCTTCGGGAATTAACTCGTAGCATTTCAACACCGCTTCCTTGACCATTTTATAGTTTTTCCTTTCGGAAGGCGACATTGCTATAAATGCCTGCAGCGAACGCCCAATGAGCGCAGTTTGCAACAACACCACTTTATCTTCGTCAGACCATTCCTGATCAGCAGCTGCATTTTCGAAAAGGGAAAAAAACACATCAGGATCTCGTTCGTCAGACTTACGGAGAAATTTCAACATACTCGCCAGACTGGATGAGGAGGAGGCCTTACTGAGTCTTCCTTCTGATGCCAGTTTAAGCCTCTCACGCTCCACTATACGGTCTTGCTCTTGGTTCCTAATTCGCTCAAGTTCAAGCTGACGATCCTTTTCGCGTTCCCTAGCTTCCAATTGCTTTTGCTCCATTAACAACTCGTGCTACATTTTTAACAATTCCATCTGCTGCTGAAAAGTTAATTCACTTAATGCACCCGACTTTATTGCTGGACTAAAAGGGTCTCCCCTAGACGTTCCCTGACCTGTGTGCTCCCGTGGAGTACCACCGGGCAACACCTGCTTGTCCTTTAAACATTCAGAAATAAACTCAACAAGTTCGTCTTTCTTTGCCGACCTTGACAACGTCAACTCAATCAAATAATGCTCAGCTACACTACACAGCTGTTCCTTTGTTAACGCTGCTAACAAACTCTCAGATGGAGCTGCTATAAAAGCCTCAAACACGCTCATCTTTTAATAACAGTTTGGCCTCACCAACTAACCGTGTACACCAAATAATAAACAATAAACTTGCCTTTCAGATTAACCTTATCAACCAACGTTTACAACCTAGTGAGTTTTGATACTAGATGAGCTAGATTATTCCCCATAATCATATCTATGCCATCTATAGGCACAGACGGCAACACAATAACAGAAGAGCTCCCCCTAAACATTTACCCCCCACTAAGCTACCTTAGCTTCACACTGAGCCCAAGAACCGAGGATCAGAGAACACAAAGATTCACTCACCTATACCGCTGGAGCCGAACTGCCCAGTAAAACGATCCAGCCCGGTAATCCACGGCGGTGCCTAAGGGGGGAGACCACATAACCGGTGGGCCACGGCTGCCCCACACAAGTAATGAGACTCCTAGGCCTACAAGACATTTTGGACATCAGTTGGCATTAATGTGAGCAAGAAAACTGGAAACAAACACCAGGTGTTTTTCCTACCTACAGATGTTCTATGTACATGACCATTTTGGAGACCAGATGATTGTCTAAGACCAATATTACATTTTCAATCAATATCGTGAATATCTTGTTTAAACTAATAATGTGTTTTAAAGGGCTCATAGAATGTCTGGTAAGGTATCCAATGGACCACAGCAAAACTTCAACACCGTCTAACGCCTTGTTCTACATGTAAATTTCAAACTAGAAATGGCCGGGCTGAAACAGACCAATCTGAAACGAGGTGGCTCTTGATGTCGGCAGCACTAACCGTCTCTGGTCCATTCCCTTGTTGCTTCATGAATTTTCCAGGGGAATCATTTCGTTCTAACCCTTTAAATGAGCCTGTAAATGATGCTCTAGTAGTGCTCCTGGGTCACTTTCAGACACACAAATTTGTGTACACTATTATGGAGCCTCAAAGAACAATTTCTGATGGTCAAAAAATGTGTTCTATGAGCCCTTTAACTTGTTTTACTGTAACTTTGTCCTGAGGCAAATTGACTAATGCCACAGACTGAAGATACTGTTATGAGTAGTGAGATTATGCCATGGGCTGAGAGAGAGAGAGAGGAATGTATTTTTGGAGTGTGTATTAGTAGCGGTTAGCAGCTGTCATATCTGTCTGAAACCCAAAAGTCATCAAAGCTAAATTAGGCCTTTACCTCTGTACTGATGCAGCCCCCCACATATGCTGCATAACTACCTTCACAAGAGCTCAGAGCAATATGCTCTCCTTGTGTGTGTGCGCGTGTGTCTTGAGTCCAATAACAAATAGTTTAAGAGACATGCACATGCAAAGGGCGTACACATTTACTGCATGCAGCACTGATATTACATGTGTGTACATGCAAATTCAGACACACACACACATACACATTGCAGTTGTATGCGTATATGTGTACATGCTGGGCTGTTTTGTTGTAAACGCAAGTCTTTATCTCCTTCTGCTCTTTGATAAGCATTCAGCGCAGTGACTAACAATTCCATCAGTCTAACCCAGACTCATTTGGCATGCAAGGCCTGCAGCGCGGGGAAGTTTGGGAAAGCTGTCAGAAATATGGACTGAAAATCACTCCATTAGTCTAGTCTGCTGTTCATTTAGCTCCACAGTCGCCTGGCCCCTATGTGTGTTTGTGAGAGAGAGAGAGCACTACAGTAACTATGTAGCCCTACCAGTAATATGTGTGTGCATGTGTGTGTGTGATTTTTCGTTGATACACAACCCGGAAAATGCCTTTGTGATGGAAAAAATAATACTGCAGTGCCCATAAACACATACCAAGTGTGTATCATTCAGCCAATGAGATGCTTTCTCAACAGTGACATCACAATGAAGTCTGTACAAAGATTCTATGTGGGCGGGAGTGAGGTCTTTGCGTTAGCATTGACGTGAAGCCAATTGGAACATGTGGAAGACAAAACTGAGGAGTAAGGTGAGAGTGTTCTCTTCTCACAAAGACATGGCATAGTTTATACTTTGTTTAAATTTATATTTGTATATATATTTATTTATACATCATACTTTGTATTGTGTGATACCAAAGATTTCAATATATGTACTTCATTCTATGTATTACATATATTTCAATGTAATGTATGCATCTAATTCAACAGTTCTGCAGCCCAGGAGGAAGTCACTGATAGCATTAGCTAGTAGGGTTAGCTTGTTATGCTCCTTTTCCACTAGTACCTACTTATTTTAATTGTTATTTTAATCCTGGACACATTCAGTGCATAACCGAGAGAACATCTGAAACAAATGAAAGTCTCCATCTTTGAACGATCGATAGGGCGATGTATCTGCATAAAGTGGTCAACTTTACATCTGGATTGATAGGCTAATTTTGCTACACTCAAAGCTCAAACGTGACAAACGTGTTTGCCCCAGAGCTAGGGGTGGGCGGATCGATTCAAGGTATTTATATAATCAATATTAAAGTTGGTATTGTATTGTATCGATACCAGTGAGATGTAATCGATAATTTAACCTCTATTTTTCCTGTTTAATGTTTAGTAGGATCTACTTTCTTTCCGCCACTTCAGTGATCAACCAACTCCACTGAGTTTATTACACGCACTGCAAACTCTGCCTCGGCTCTCCGCTGTGATTTGCTGTTGTTCTGTCAAGTGACATACCAAGTAACTTGTTCAGTGCTGCAGCAGCCCAACATGAACAGTGAACATACAAATGTAAAGGACGTATTTTGATGAAATGGTGAAATTAAAGTGATGGTTTGAAAGAAATTCTAATCATGGCCCTGTTACACAAGCTTGGTGAGTGTTGTCAATAGCAAGGACAGTAAAAAAAAAAAATTAGCTTACAGCTTACACTAACTCAATGGAACATAAGCTCTATAACTCTATTTCCTATACACAGGGTTCAAATCCCACCTAAAATATAGCTCTGAGGAAAGAAAGTATAGGCTACTAAAACAGGCCTCTTCCTTCTCTCCGTAAAACATAGGCCTACTCATTTATATACAATAAATTGTGCTCCATTTTTAAGTGTAATAAGTATCGTATCGGTATCGATATCGGTGATACTGACCATGTATTTACTTGGTATCGGATCGACATCAGATTTTGCTGTATCGCCCAGCACTACCCAGAGCTAGCTTTAAAGCAACACGCCACCATACTTCAGTATTGAAATATGTTCTTCCCCCAACTTAGACGAGTTGATACATACCTGTTTTGTCTCTGTGCGTGTGCTGTGCTCTGTGCGCGTCTGGTGCGTGATGCTACTTTCTTAGCATTTACCTTAATCCAGTTCTTTCAATGTGCACCAAACAGCCTTGAAGTTAGAAGCCACCAAGCAAATCCATGTCTTAACTATTTAAACCCATAAACCCATTACCAATGACATCACTATAAAATATGAAGTGAACTTCATGGGGAAACATTCAAATTGGTGGTCGGACCTACAGGCTGTCATCAGTAGGTGGTGCTGATTTTTTAAATGTGCGTCTGTTAACATGTTCTGCCATCTAGTGGCTAATATTGATACTGGTTCAAAGTCAAACTAAAACGGCAAAACGTTATCTCGAAATAACGAGATAATATCTCATAATACCGACTTAGTATCTCGAAATAAAGAGACAGTATATTTAAAAAAAATGTAAATGTAAACAAAATTATCTCGAAATAATGAGATAATAATTCAAAATAACAATTTAATATCTCGAAATAACGAGATAATATCTCAAAATAACGACTTACTATCTCGAAATAATGAGATAATGTCGTACAAAATAACAACAAAAAAGATTTTAGGGTATTTTTTTATTTTTTACACTTGCGGTTCAGGGCTTCCATAGTATACCACTTCGCCAATAGATGGGAGAAATTCTCATACGAAAAAATAAAACTTACACATAGTGGGTTTAAGCAAGCAGGGTAGATATAACCTTTCTGACGTCACGCTGAGCTGGTTTCAGCTCGCGCATGACACAGACGCTTGCTGCCCTTTTTTCAAAATGGTTGGTATTAGTTAAATTCAGCAGAATAAAGCATGAAGCACATTATCCATTCTATCCGTTTTCGGCTTCTCGTTCAGAGAAACGTTTTGTATTAACCTGCACAGTGGTAACGTAGAAAAGAAAGGCTCTGCTTTGTGTAGAAGATTATTCCTCACAAGTAATGGAAGTTGTGCTATTTGTGTCTGCTAGAAATATGTTTTGAAAAAGAGATTACTTACAGAGTACAGCTAGCATTAATTTATCCAACATTGTGATTCCTTTAGAAACTCTTTCTCAGGATGTCTAGGACAGCTTGGTTAAGAGTGTAACGTTATGTCAGTGAAGAACAAGTAGACTTTGTTTACTTCGTTGTTACCCCGTTACTTCACTAAATGCCATAAATCTTTCTGACTGATATCCGATATAACTTTAATGTTGATCCCTTAGTTTGTCTATTCTGACAACCAACAACACAACACAAAGATGGCATAACAAGTTAAGTATCAGGTAGTGCTGCAACCGCCGCATAATGTTACTTATCGTTTGCTTGTTCTGTTTTTGCCTTCAGTTTGAATTAGAACGTTGTATGACGGATCATCAAAAGGGGTCTATATTCTACCACACTGTTATGTTCTACCTTGATGATTTTTCTTTTAAATTGTCATGCCAGTCTAGTCATTTGTATTGAACTGAAGTGAACGAAAGAGAGAATAGGTTGCCCCTCTTTGTCATATGACCTTAGGGTGACTTTGTCAGTAGCAGGTTGTCCCTGAGGCCTGGCCTCTCTGTACAGGGGCCTGTGCCAGGCTTCAACCCCCCATCCCTCCACCCCTCCGCCACCGTTCATCTGCCCTGCACTACTGCCGCCGGTGCCTTTCTTTAGCCCTCTTTGTGTTGGCAGGAACGTTTCTTCCCCAAACACCTTAGCAGCATTGCAGTCAGACCTCCTGCCAGCTGTTTCGACTCCATCTTTTTTTCTCTTCCTTTTTTTCAGCCCTAACTTTTTTCCCTTCCCTTTCTTCTATCTCTCTCTCGTTATTGTTATCCAAAGTGCTTTGTATCAAAGCGCAGGTGTAACCATGTCCTCGAACCTGTGACTTAGCGGCACCACGGCCTGGGAGTCGAGCATTCTGGTGAGTGAGCTAAAACCCTTGTGTGCCAGTTTCACTGTTCAGCACGTCTGAGGTGTCTGGAGGGATGTTTCCCTCCGTGCTCACTACACAGCTATAGAGCTGCTGGCTATGTTGTGCAGGCACCCCTCCCAGCCCCGCAGCCACCCCCCATCCCTCCGTGCTCACTACACAGCTATGGAGCTGCTGGCTATGTTGTGCAACCACCCCCCATCCCTCTGCTTATTAGCATATCTCAAACAATATGCAGTGTTACAATACGAAAGCGAATCATGAAAGGGCAAAGAAAACATCCCAATAGCCCTCCCCTGACTCAGCCAAGTAATTAAACACTACAGCACCCCAACCCACACACACACACACACGCTTTAGCTCTGTCCGCCCCAGCCTCTACTCCAGCCTTCTGCCCAACCGCACCCACTCCCATGTCTTTGAGCTGCACACTAATGGTAATTAATGCACTGGATTTAAGCTGATAATCAGGGATGCCAGCTGTACTTTGTCTGAGTGGCCTGTGCAGCATATAATAATAACAATAATGTCGAGTAACACTTTATAATAGCTACTCCCTGTAAATGATTTATGATATATTATTTAACACATTTGTTAATCATTAGCAAACATTACCTTTTCAATATTTCTCATCAGTTAATCATTTATAGATGTGTATATCAATGCTTTATTTATGGTGATGAAGTCCATCTAATACCAATGTGTTATGTATGAGTTAAAACTTGCAAACTGCAATACAGTTGTGGAAAATGCTATATGCATACAATGAAAAAGCATTAAAATACACATCTATAAATGATTAAATGATAAAAAAATAATAATAAATAGATAAATAAATAATAATACATAAATGCTTAATAGGGAGTAATCATTATAAAGTATTAGACACATTATTATTAGTATTACACAGAATGGAAAGTGCAAGCTGAGGCCTGAATTCACTTCTTCAACACCCTTGTAGATTACCATTTTCAGAAGTAAATGGAATTGATGGCAGGCCCCTAAGCTGCATGAAAATATCCTGAGTAAAGCCTTGGAGTAATTGGCTGAAGTAATGGATTGTGTAAATAGAAATGTGTTGGTAATCAGGTGTGAGCAGAGATAACATCACCATTTACGTTATCACACTTCGCTCTTATAGGACGGCCATTTTGTCTCATTTAAAAGGTCGGCTGTCTGATGTCCTTTTAATTTTCTTCAATTTTTCTTCTTTGTCTCTTCTCTTCTTTGTCTTCGACTTGCTTCCCTCTTTTACTCCATTTGTTAACCAATGTGCTCAATGACCCATGTGCTCTCACTCCCTGTGTGTGTGTTTGTGTGTGTGTGTGTGTGTGTGTGTCCATGCGTGTATGCATGTGTCTAGGTGTGTGTGTTTCTGCCATGACACTGGCATGGTGAAGGGCATGAAATCAGTCCCAGAACTGATGTGCCCCTGACTGATGTGCCACGGCGGTGAGCATTGCTGCAGTGTGCTGCCATGCGGATGCACGCCCGGGCTCGTCCACCTTGGTATTGATAGAAATGTTCCATTAAACTGACTCAACAGGGTCAGAGAGGAAGAGAAAAAAATTAATGAATTAACAAGAAATAAAGTAACAGAAAAAAGCCCACGGTAGAAAAATGGGATCTGTTTGTCTGCGGTGTGTGTGTGTGTGTGTGCGTGTGTGTGTGTAAGATGTAGTGGGTAACGTGACAGCAGTATAGGGCTGTGAGTTGGGCCCCAGCTAAATGTGTCAGCTGGCCAGCCAAGTCGCATCTCCATGTTTGCACTGACCTTCACAGAGCTCCTCAGGTACAGAGTGTCCCCTAAACACTCACTAGGGAGGCCTGGCATGGAGGCGGAAGAGGGGGACAGAGAACCAAGGAAAGAGGAAAAAAATAGAGATAAAGAAAGAGAGAGAAAGAGGAGAGAGAGTATGAGTATAGAAGACAGAGAAAGAAAAAAGAAAGGAAGAAGGCATGAGAGAACAAACAATACTAGTGAGAGAGTTACAGGCAGGCAAGACAGATGAGTGTATTGACTGAACACAGTGAGAGTCTGAGTGTTTTCCAAACTGCAGTTATCCACCGGCAGAGTGTGATTGTGTGTCAAAGTTTCCTGTTCATCCTTCTCTTTGTCCAGCATCTCTCTGTGTGTGTGTGTGCGTGTGTCTTTGTGATAATGACCCACATCCGTTATGACCCTCATCCTCCTCATCATCATTGGATGTTTACTTCGTTTGTGAACGCGCATTGTTTCTTGTCCTGCCTTTAGCAGCACTCCCATGAACTTAATGCCCACCCCAAATGTGTATGTTAATTTGATTGGTTTGCTTAATTTACCTTTTCTGGTGCCGTTTCTACAAGAACATGAATGGTGAGAGCGCATATTATGTGTGGTTTGTTTTTAACGTGCTGTTCGTCTTGAACTTGTGGGTCTAAATCCAATGGGCGTCTCTTGATAGGCGTCTACTATGAATAAATTATTATCAACATGCACACACGATGGAGCTCGTGCCAAACACTAAACTCGTGCATGAGCCGAGTTTTGGTCACCCGCCAATCAGCATTTGGAAAATGGTACCGGATTCGATGTAATTTATGGAAAATGGCGACGAGGAAGTGGCATGCTAATTGGCTGAAGCTAACTTCACAAATCCTGACCCCCTGGTTATGACCCTCCTCTCCTCCTCATCATCATAAGTCTTATCTTCCCACAGTGAAAGGTGAAAGCTGATGGAGCATGTCATAGCGCAAATAAATAAATAAACAAATAAACAGAAGCGACAGTGACATCTTCTGCTTTTTTATCGTCCCTATTACTTGTTCCCGTGGCTGTGGGCTTTTGTCTTTGCGTGGACTTTTCAATTATTTTCGTTCCACCTTCCTTGGGCCAGGACCCATACAGCCGCTCGATTAAATGGGACACCGAGAAGAAAATGAGTTTGATTTGACTGGTTGACGTGTAACAGCAGGAGTGGGGGGATGGATAGGGTGTATGGTACGACAGAGAGAGAGAGAGCAAGGAAGTGATAGAGAGAGAGAGAGAGAGAGCAAGGAAGTGATAGAGAGAGAGAGAGAGATATCCTCCGAGTCCTATTGGAAGAAATGAAAATGTCATTTTATCTAAGTTGCCAATATGGAGAGCCATCGGAATACTGATAGATGTTTTTAATGTACTTCCACTCGGCCATGAAGGGAGAGACCGGGGCTGAATAATGAGATGGAAGAAGGCCACTCCACAGGGACCTGGAGGAGAAGAGAAGACAAGAGAGGTAAGGAGAGGAGAAAAGAGTAGAAGATAAGACAAGCAAGTAGAGGAAAGGGGAAGAGAGAGGGGGAGAGAAAAGGGCAAAAGGGAGGAAAAGACAAAACATGAGGGGCACCGGCAACATTCCCCTTTACTTATCTCTGGCCTCTGCTCCCCCAGTGAGGAAGGGCGAGGTTGGGGAGGTTGGGGACAGGACTCCTGGCTGCGCCCCCTGGCCCATAACTCCACCTGTGCTCTCACTGGAGCATCTCACTCAGGGGATGGAGCCCTGGGGCTGTCTGTCTCTTATAGGACTGACTGAACATATTTTCCTTTCCTTTGTTCCTTC
>JAGFZM010001724.1:396046-439326 GCA_017657215.1 Limnothrissa miodon | reverse complement strand
TTTGATTTTGCTGTTTGAAAGTGATCATTTGGAAGTTATTATAAAAATAGCAATAGTTTTTTTGAATATCCGTAAGTGGATTTATCGGGTTTTCCATCTGAACACTTCAGATACTGTCCAGCAATAGACAGCACCTCTCTAGAATACAGTGCAGTAGGCTACATATACCTTGGTCTTGTAAAAACTACATCAGGACATTTTAACCTAGCGGCGGGTGCGCTAACATGCCAACAGAACATCCAACAGAATTCAAACGATCCATCCTAAAGGCTCAATCAAAAATACCAAATAATAATTAATAACAGGACCTAATTATTCATTATTTATAAATAATGAACAATTAGGTCATTGGCTTTATCTAAAAAAATAAAAAATAAATAAAAAATAAATTCTCCACCTAAACAGCAGAGCCAAAAACACCCTCCAATTTGATGTGTTTCCCTGATAATAATTGACCATAATTGACCTTTTTTTTTCAGTTTTTCAGGAATAGCAAAAAAAAACGTAGCACAAAAAACACTAACATAACTAAAATATCAATTATGCTGGCATGTGTTTATGATAGGGAAGCCAATAATGTGTAAAATCCCAGTCCTTCTTAGAATCAGAACAGAATAAACACACTAATCCCAGTCATCAGTCAGAATCAAGTTACGATCAAGTCAATAAAATTAAGGATCAAGTCAGACAAGTCTCAAGCACTCAAAGCCCCCTGGCTGGGTATCTCATCTCTGCCAGAGATACAAGAGAGAAGCAAATCCTGACCAAGTACAGGCTCAGAGGTGGAAACATTCAGCCATAGGAAAATGTGTCATGACCTGAGGGACTCTAACGCTGTGGCTGTGTAGGTTCATGTTAAACTTGTGCTTGTGTCAACAGAGTAGACACCTGCTTAACACATTCACTGACAGTCACACACACACACACACACACTCACACACACACACACACACACACACACACCATCATCCCACCACTGTGCATTCTACACTCAATCTAAACAAATGCACTATACTGTATTTGTATAGTGGTACATGTATCTGTCAATTGTATTTCCTATGGTATTTTGCTAGTCTAAACACCGATACTGCTAACAAAGCACCCTTTTAATTTAGATGTGACAGCAGGAGTGAAGTGAAGTGTGTGGAATGAGTAAGCAGAAGGGATGAGAAAGCAATAGAAGGAACAGAAAAAGAGAGATAGATCCACAGAAGGATAGACTGGAGGAGTGAGAGACAGAGGAAGATAAATGAATTTGTAAAGGAAGAGTGGTTTAGTCATGCTGCAAATCTCCTGCTGGAACTAGCTATCATTGCAAGAGCGCTGATCCATGGCACAGCAGTTGTACCTTACACACACACACACACACACACACAAACACACACACACACACACACACACACAAATACACAAGAGATTTTGTGCTTTTACTTACTCAGTAGGATGATTATTTAAAACTTTTTTTTTTAATTTATCCAACTCTGTATATCTGTCTGTCTGTGCTTAAAGAGGCTCTCAGTAAGTTTATGCAACCATTTTCGTGGTCAGAAAATCGCTTATTTCTACTCATGTTTCTCCTGTCCGATGTTACTACTTCCACCACCATAGATTGACAATTCAGTAGTATTCTGGCTGGCTGATCGGCCACTACCAATTTGTCAGGGCTGTATTTTCTGTAATGTCAAGTCCCACAATACCTTGGCTAGATCAGTTTGGACCAAAACAGGTGTCTGCCATACGTAGTTGTTCTCTGATGATGCTGCAATTATGGGATATGTAAGGGATAGGAAGTATAGGACCCTGTGTGAGGTCTTCAGCTGAACATCACTGACACCAAAAAAGTGGTGGTGGACTTCAGATTGTCAAGACTGCAGCACTGTAGTTATAATTTTGCAGTTTGCATTTGCTGTACTTTTTGGTTTTGCATGTGAGACACCTGGTCTACATGCTGCACAAATTAAGTCAGCATTTATTGCCAGCTGCCGACCCCTGTGGCTTTGCAAAGAAAATGGTTTGTCTTTCTTGCATGTAAATGCACCAACTGATGGACTCCACAAGACGGGGCAGTGCAGCATTATTTCCTAAGAGATTTGGATCCTTTCCCATCACTGAAGTACATCGAAAGCCCCTTGAGTTCATCCCATAATGTTCTACCAGTCTGTCATGGCAGGCAACACTATGGGGATGGATGCTAGATGACTGAACGGACTGGTGAGGTAAGCTGGTCCTGTCACTGACTGCTGTCTATAATGGACAATGACCATCGCCCACACACAGGGGAGCATGTTCAGTAACAGACTCCTGTGTCTAACATATTTAACATACAGACTGTGGAAGTCAATGCCACACAAAAATGGAGATGAAATAGAGACCATCTTTCCTATAGCTATACTGCTGGTCATTAAAACGACATAAAACATTGTGCTTCTTCTTCTATTACTATTTTTATTATTTGTTGTTGTTGTTTTATTTACACTGTGTAGCCACACTACAGTTAAATTTTCCACAGTGATTTATTATTGCTTTTAGGGTTGTTGGCACCTTGATACAGTTGATAAACTTTCTTGCACTATAGTGACCACAACCATTTCCACACTTCCATATAGCGTCATTTCTACAGTTTGTTGCTTGGAAACCTTAAAGGTGCTCTAAGCGATGTGACACGTTTTTAGGACTAAAACATGTGTTGTTACATACAGCAAACATCTCCTCACAATCTGCTAGCTGCCTGTCCCCTGAACACACTGTAAAAAAACGCGGTCTCTGTAGATAGCCCTGGCTCCACAAACGGCAACAAAACACAGTGGGCAAACCTAGCATAACAAACGAAAACAAAACATAACAGTGTTCCAGCCAATAAACGACAAGGTTCATGAGTCTTTCGGGAGGCATGGGAGGGAGGGGGAGGAGTGGGCTATAACTTATAACGCTTGAACCCTCTCTGGAGCTATCCTCCGTTTTGTTTGACAATACTTCGAACGTCAACAAGAAGTGACGTGAAACAGCATTGCTTAGAGCGCCTTTAACCTAAATATCAAACAATTAGAGCTATTTTTTTATTTTTTTTTTATTTTACAGGTGTTTTAGGTTTTAGGTATAGGTGGTTTAGTATGTAGATCCATTCTTATGGATGCTAAGGGAATAAAATGTAATTGACTGAACATACAGCTTGCCTAGATTGTCAATATAGAACACTTAATCACTCATGTCATGTTGCCTGTATGGACAGTAGGCAACTTAACGTCTTTTGCTTTAGTCTACATAGTTAGTTGTTGATTATTTTTTATTTTGTTTTGGTTGATATGTATATATTGTGATATATTATGTATATATAAGTTTTAGAATTTGCACTGGCAGTGTACCTGCACTGACGTCATTCACTGTGGACACCATTGCATCTTTCTGCATATTTTCACACACTTTTATACATAAAAACTAATCTGTAATGGAATACAATGTTGTGTATAAGCTATACTGTTTTGAATAACATACTGTCTTTCTCTCCATCTCTCTATATATCTGTCTGTCTTTTTATATCTATCTGTCTGTGTGTGCAGAAGCTGTCAGCCATGATGGAGTCAGAGTCTGCTTTTCCCTCACTGTGGCACTGGCAGTGGATCAACGCTGCGGCCTCTGGCTGGTGTCAAGCTGGGTGCCTTTCAGAACTCATCTTTCTATTCAGTCCGGGGCAGGCTGAAGAGGCCCTTCACACACATACACACACACACACACACACACACTCACAAAAGACATGCAAAAGACTGGCTTCTTTATGTCTGTGTGTGTGTGTGGTGAGTGTGTGTGTGTGTGTGTGTGTGTGTTCACTGGAGCCGCCAGCCTAGTCTCTTGTGAGTCGAGCCCAGCTGAGGTATCGTTGAATAGGGGCCATTGAGGGCGGGTCTGCCCTGGACGGGGTCTATTGTGTAGGACAGCTGGGGCTCTTGTTCCCCTTTGGCTCTCTCCAGTCTGGGGGTTGGGGAGAGCACAGGGCACCCATCATGGTGTGTGTTTGGGGTGGCGTTAAGGGGGGTAGGGAATGGAGATAGTGTTTCCCTTCCACTCCCCTACCTCAGCCAGCTCAATCACCATCTGAGTGAGTGGGGACTAAGTGCAATCTCACAGGTATGCATTTGACATTAGAGGTTGTGCGCTGAGAGAAAGGTGTGTACATGGTGAGTGTGGATCTGTGCGTGTTTGTGTGTGTGTGTGTGTGTGTGTGTGTGTGTGTGTGTGTGTGTGTGATCAAACAACTCAAGAGAAAATAGAGTAATTAATTCTTTGTTTCCACGATCATGATTAGGAAGTTTTAGTTAGTGACATTCTAATTGCATATTAATCTGAATTAATTAAGATCTGGGTGGCAAGTCAATACAATTCTGTGTCATGCATTGAGATAATTCACTGTCTAATGAAGATGTTTTTTTCCCCACAAATCTCAGTGGCCTCATGTTTGTTCCTGTTTATCCTCCGAGCCCCACTACTCCACACACCCCCACACCCCCATCCTCCCTCTCTCTCTCCTTTTCTAACCTGCTCTCCTGGGCTCTCCTCCCTCTCTCCCTCATCTGTTATCATCTGTCTTGCTTATCTGTCAATCTCAATCTCAGTTCTCCTCTTTCCCACAGTGCCATTCAATCTTCATAACTGACAAACACATATACTGACACACACACACACACACACACACACACACATAAACATATACACACACACATAAACAGACACATAAAGGTATTCTCTCTCTCTCTCTCTGCCAGGCTTTGAGGCAGGTGTATGCTTGCTCCAGAGAGAAGACTTGTAGCCGAGTCAGGCAGGTGGGGACGGGGGTGGGGTACAGAGTGTGAAGCGCAGTGGCCAAACTGGGGTATTAGGTGTTATTTAAAGCCCCTCGAGCTCATCTTGCACAACACCCAAGCCTTCTAAATATAGCGCTGCACGTCTTCAGTGCCATGCCCACAACACACAGAGTCTCCATCGTCAAGCCTGCTCTGTTGGCCTCAAATCCACTTACACACCGTCACTGTCATCTTCCGCCAGAAACAGCTCTGCTCTCTGATCCTGCCTCTGTGCCATATGTTGTCTTTGTCTGTGTTCCTATCTTGATCTTAGCCAGTACAAGAGGCCATGAAGACTTTTATTGTTCAGTCCAAAAAGGGACAAGGGCAAGGTCGCAATATTTATTTAGATGTGGGATGTCTATACTGTTCGTTTTCATGTATGTGTTTGTCTGTTGTTTGTCTGTTGTTTGTTTTGTTTGTGTGTCTCTTTTTGTATGGATCTGTTTGTTATGTTTCTCCTCCCCTGCTGTGTAACTGTGCTGGGTCAAGTGGTTGTTTTTGGCCATGCGCGTGCAAGAAAAGAACAGAGTGGACAAGAGTGTGTGTGTGTGTGTGTGTGTGTGTGTGTGTGTGTGTGTCAGTGCGGGAGAGTAGCCGGACAGAAGCCAAACACAGATTCAGGACAAACAGATTGGGTGCGACCCACAACCCTGGCCACGCATCCTGTCGTTTACAATAGCATGGAAGAGAAGGGGAAAGGGAGGGAGGGAGGGAGAGAGAGAGAGAGAGAGAGAGAGAGATGAGTGGGGGTGGGGTTGGGAATTGAGAGGGAAATAGGAAGAGACAGAGTCACAAGGTGGCAGAGATGGAAAAAGAGGGAGATGGAGAAGGCGGCGGGGGACAGAAATTGAGAAAGAGAGAAAAGGTGCAAGAGAAGAATGGATAGAACAGAAGAAGACATGTTCAGTTAGAGAAATATACCCAGTGAGATCAAGAAAAGCAAGACAGGCATGGATAAAAATGAGCATGTAGAAGAAAAGACCCTATACAGAGATAGAGAGGGAGGGAGAGAAAGAGAAAGAGATTTAACAAACCCAAAGAAAGATAAAATCCTTATTACTGCACCGACAATAGCTGATCCAATGCCACGGCCTGCCGCTTTCTGGAGGCTCAATAGAAATGTCAGCTGTATCTGTCTGGTTGGCTCCCGCTAGCTCTCCCACTCTACTGCCTGTGCTCTGCTCTGCCTTTTCGCCTGCCGCACACACACACACACACACAAACACACACACACACACAGCATCTGTGAGCTGTCACGTCCAAATCCACAGGGGAAGGAGCTGAGTTCCAGGAATGTCAACAAGATTACAGTCGTGCAGCGATCGCAAGCTAGCGTAGGCAAGTTCAGCGCGCCCTGCGACAGTGGCTAGTGCTGTCTTTCTGTTCCATGTTGTCACAAAACCACCCAGCTCAAGTGTGTCCCTCACATAGCGTGGTCACCAGGTGACATCCACAGCTCCCTTTATCCCTGAAGAGCAACTAAAAAGACAAGGGCTTAAATGTCTCAGTTGCCACTGAGAGGACTGCATCTCCACAGCAAATAAAGCCAGTTTCACCATGTGGTGCAGAACACTCTGAATTAAACCTATAAACTTAAACTTAAACTATAGTGCCCTCTAGGTTAATTAATGTAGAAATATCATTTTAATGGAGGTGTCTTTTATGGCTTTTGTTGTACATTGTGGAGCAGGCTGGTGCACCACATATGCACATTAGTCAGCCCACACTCATACTACTCTTGACCTATTGCACTTCATTTAATTAAACTTTGAGACAGGACAATGGCTTCACTGGTTACAACATGGATGGGGATAAATAATGTAAGGCCATAGTAGCATGGTGGTTAAAGGACCTGGTTAACATGCTAGCAGCCTGGAAATAGAGTCCAAATCTCAGCTGACACCATTGTGGCCTTAAGCCACAAAATTGAAAACACTGTTTCAATGGAAGTGATGGCTTTTGGCCAATCATTCCTCTGGACCAGCATGCATTGCTCCAAAGCATGGCCATGTTTGTTTCTGTTTTGGAAACAGCCATCAGTGTTGTGGTGCTGTGCTGCCCCACGTCTGTCCTTGCAGAAGACTGATGGGGTTTCCAGACTCACCAGAATTGACCCAAGACTTTGATTGGTTTGTAAAGTTGCTGCAATTCCCGAAATGACAGATTAAGAGGCCAAAACACATCCCTATGATATTTCTTCACAATGACACATTTTTTTTTACTTGTAATTCAGGTTTCACTTTTGCTAGTTTTGGATTAGCTGACTTGTAGTTGGAAAAGTGCTAGCGACTAAATTCTCCTTTAAACCTGCAGATGTAATGTAGGCACCCTTTTTTCCCTTCTGAATGTGTGTGATTTTTTTTTTTTTTTTTTGTTAGCCTACTTGTATTTGTATAGATTATTTCTTGCACAAGTTAATTAATTAATTAACTTATTTAACTAATTACTTTCAAGTAGTTTGGTACGGTATCTACTTCTGCTAGTTGGTACTTTTGGGTAGCCATTTTTTGCCCCTCACTCATCTTATTCTCTCTCTCTGTGTCTCTCTGTTTTTCTGTGACATGCAAATTCAAAGTGCTTCAGTGGCATGAATAACGGTTCTTCTGTGGCCAAAGCAGACCTTGCATATTGGACAATAAATTTGAACACACACAGATATATATCAACATATCCCCTCTCTTTCTCTCTCCTGCCCTTCTGTGGTAGAGATGAAAGAGGCTTGAAAGTTGCAAGTGGCCCATGGTCATGCAAATGACCCCCCAAACGGCTGGCCGGTGGCGTCTCATCTCTATGGCCATATGGAAGCCCCCCCTTACCCACCCCCTTGGCCCCCATCTCTCCCCGTCCCTGCATTCGCTTGTTGTGGACCAGAGCTGCAGCCTCTGCATTGTTATGCAGCGGGTGAGCTGAGCAGCTGGGGCGCAGCCCAGAGGAAGTCCAGAGCTGTTTAACCGTCTCATCAAGCCGCGCGTGTGCACACACACTCATCACTCACACACACACACACACACACACACACTTTCACTGTCAATCTCTATCCATTCAGTTTGTGGCTGCCACCACCCAAACCTATGGCCTTTTTCATGCTAATTTTGCAACCCCCTCACACACATACACACATGATAAACACTCTTAGTTCTTGTAGTCATACCTCTTTCCTTACACTGAGTCACACTTGTACACTCATTTATTCCTCTTTATTCTTGCATTCTTTCTCTCTCTTTCTCCACACACACACACACACACATACACACACACCAAACAGCCAACTGCATGTCCAGCCTTCACCATACAGGCCTATTTAGGGAGCAAAGCTGACCCTCACAGGGGGCTACAGATGAGGGTAGGTGGCTGAAGACTGTTGGGCTGGCGGGGCTTATGGAAATCAGCTTGACATCAGAACCCCCTGCTGCTTCAACCCTCCCTCCCCCCTCTCTCTCCTCCACCCCTCCTTCCATCCCTTCTTTTTTTCTCTCTTTTGCTCCCAACAAGGTGGCCAATCCATCAACGCTTCAAGGAAGCCATGCGTGTAACAACGGCGTGTCAGCACAGAATGGTTTTGTCCCTGTCAGTGATTATAATGATGTATTTTTCCCCCTCCAGACAACTTCGATTCAAGTGCATTTTGGCATAAGTGACGCACACAGTCCATCATTTGACTATTGAAAAGAGCATAAAGCGCTGCCTCTGCAAATATCAGAATAGAGGATCACACTGTCTGCCGGGCCAGGCTTTAACTGGTGCCATCTCCATGAGCTATAGTAATAGTAAATTTAACTACATATTTTAATCAATGTTTTTGTATTTTTATTTTGCAATGAACTACCTTTTAATGTCATTGGTATGATAGTTCAATCAAGCTGTGACTAAAAGAAATGGAGAGATCACCTAGCCAACATACTAGTATTTTGCAACAACCTTTAGGCCTATCCATTAACCCACAGCACATTAACATCAACTTCTTAGCTCCATGTTCAGTATGTGTGAAGTTCACTTCAAGGCAGGGATGAGATCGGAAGACAAATCGGCTATTTGTCGGAAGTATCTGAAACAAAAACAGTGCTTAGTTGGACTAGTTGCACAGGGAATTAGCTTGACATCATACTAGCTCGCCTCTGGCCTCACACGATAGTGTGAAGGTAGCTCTTGAGTTCTTTTACTGTGTAGGTGAACATATACTATATCATACACAACATATACTATATTCTATACTCAACATATACTTTATATCTATATCTTTCCCCCTTACACACACACACTCAAAACCTTAACGCACCATTCTTATTCATTATTAAATGCCTTTCTATCTGACCGGTCTAACTATCAGTGCCGAACTGAATGGCTTCTGTGTATTCTGTATGTATTATAGACAAATACCCTGAGCCACTGGTTGCACATTTTCACTGACGTACACATGATGAGGCTGGAACAGATTGCACCACTTCAGTCACACAAGACTGCAATAGGCGGACACCAGTGGTCAGTATAGAGACTGAGGAGAAAGTTCACAATGCCATAACATATTTGTTAAAGTCTTTAAGTGCAAATGTGAGGCTTAATGAAACATTTAACAGAAGAATGTAGTGTTCACTACGCCTATTAGGATGGGTCGTTCCTGATGAATAAAAGCTTGGCTTTCCGAGTTTCACTGAAGTTTGTTCAGGGTTCCCACGGGTCCTTGAAATCCTTGAAAGTTTGTGATTTTGAAAAAATAAGTTCAAGGCCCTGGAAAGTTTTTGAAAATAGGCATAAAAAGACACAATCCTTGAAAGTTTTTGAATATTTTTGGTGGTCTGGCAGTCTCGCATCAATTTTACATGTGTCAGTTCTCCAGTTCTTTTAAAATTACATAAATTCTGCTGGTGGTACACTAATTTTTATTTTCATTCAAGTTTGTTTGTTCAACAGATTTTATTGGCATTCATTGGAGTTCATTGGTTTATTTAGTACTTCATTCTTGTTTTTCCTGTTCACATGTAGGCTACAGGAAATCTGTTTACAAGAGCCTATGAGTTGCCTATGAGAGGCCTAATGAGAAGATCTATCTAGTCTACAGCTGTAGACTGTTGACAGTAGGTTATATGGCTCCTTATCCTGAGTGACAAGTGTTGTTTCAATTGGTGCATAACTGAAAAATGCATTTTCCCTGGTTGATGATTGAAAAGCTCTGCACTGATATATCACTCTTTGCATATGCACAGTATACTCAAATGTTTCACCTTTATGCATGGTACAGAGTAGGGTACAAGGTGAAAAAGCTCAATACTGAGGGCCTGAATGCATGCTCAATACAGAAGTCTTCAGATAAAAGTCAACTCCCTCAATTGCATCAGAATGCAGAAGGCA
The DNA here is from genome assembly GCA_017657215.1 of Limnothrissa miodon. Classification (NCBI taxonomy): domain Eukaryota; kingdom Metazoa; phylum Chordata; class Actinopteri; order Clupeiformes; family Clupeidae; genus Limnothrissa; species Limnothrissa miodon. Next base: position 429,142 of record JAGFZM010001724.1, on the reverse strand, counting down.
TCTACTTTTAAAAAATATTTTGAGGGTAGGCCACCAGTTCCATATAGCGAAGCACAACCTAAAGAGCAAAGTAATATAGCTTGTGTTCAGTAACCTGGGCTGATCAATGGGCAAAGTTTGTTGGGCTCACACCAATGTGTGTACTTGGCTAAGATAAACATGTTGTGGGAGTGGCGATAGGTATGTTAATGCACGGATGGACTGTAATTTCTGCATTACCTTCTACAAAAGCTTATTCATATCTAAAAAAAATCTTTGACTATTTGGGTGCTCTGAAGCCGTCCCGCTAGTTTAGCCTACCTCTGTTAAGTAAGCTGTAACTTATTTAAATTTACTTGAATGCAGAAAAGGACATTTTAGGACATTTTAAATTTTTCTGGGGGAGGGCAGATCACAAACCCCCACCATGCAAATATTTCTGTGAATTGATAAAGAACTAATTAAATGACAAAGCAAACTCAAAACTACCAAAGAGAGTCAGGTAGGCAAAAATAATGATAATAATAGTTCAAATAAATCATCACAAATGTTGGAAAAACTTACTCATTCCAGCCAACTGACTGAAGTTGGCAACCCGCTCATGTATTGTCGATATATATGTAAGCTAAAAATACTATTAAAATTGTTCATTGATAACACATTCAGCGGTAGCAGTAGGTAATGCCGCCCCGTGTGGTCCTTGAATTTAAGAAAATTGGTTCTGGAAAGTCCTTGAGAGGTCCTTGAATTTGATGTTAACCAAGGTGTGGGAACCCTGTTTGTTGTCGCGTTAAACTGGCGATACATGTTCCACAGAGCATTGTTTATAAAAGAACCCAGAGGCATGGAGCAGCGCGGAAGCTTGCCATGGCAGGTAGGGCTTCCCCAGATGGTCGAGAAGATCCAGAACTGCAAACACACACCACTTGTGTGCGTACGCATAGGTACATGCACACAGATATACCATATACGAAGTTGGCAACCATCACATTAGAAACCAAACACACAGAGGTTTGCGGTCAGTGGCGGTTTTAGGCATGGGCGAAAGGGGCAGCCGCCCAGGGCGGCATTACGTGGGGGGCGGCACACGAACTTGGAGGGGGGGGGGGGAAATCTGTGCCGCGAAGCGGTTTTCTATGATGAGCAGGCCCCTGCCTGCTGCTGAAGGAGCCGCACAGAAGCTGAGCGAGCCGAGAGGGGATGAGGGGAGGGGTTGGGGGCGCAGAGTAGCCTATAGGCTACAGTTCACCTCTCCCAAATGAAGCGGACAAGAAGGTGGGCTAAACTATGTCACCTGACTTTATTACAAATAGCCTAAGGCACATTTAATTCAAAATATTACTTAGGAAAAAAGAGGAAAAATATAAACACAGACCAATAAGTAGCACCTTTTTATTTATTTAATTATGTGAAATTGCTAATAAAAATAGGTAGGCCTAAGCCTAATAAAAACGATTATGATGTGGAAGTGAATAGGTTTAGTGTTATGGCATAAGTGACTGCAGATGGGAAATCTGTTGATTGTCGATTAGTAGGCCTAAACACAGCGATGGAGAAAAAGGCCAAAGCTATCAGGTACCCAATTTAGGGAAAAAAGAAAAGAAGATGAGAAGAAACGGGCAAAAGATAAATGTATCCAACAATGTTCTCTCTGTATGATTAAGGTATTCAGTGGTGTAGTAACGGGTAGGCTAATTCACGGTACCCTAGCCACCGCCAGTGTGTAAGATCACAATGCGGAAGTTGCCGACGTTGAAATATCGTGAAGGTGTCAACGTTTCTTGAATCGTAGGCTGAATGGTAAATTTGAGGACTTTGGAATTAAGCAGGGGAGGGTTGCTCAAAATATTACATTTGCCAAGGGAGGGTTATTTTAACTCCCCTGGCTCATAGGCAAAGTTTCTACGAGATGACTTTCATCCTCCAGTGGACCAGTTCAACGGCCCCTTGCTATGCTTTTTAAAACACAGTAAAATCATAATAGGCTATACAAACCATCACAGAAATTCTAACATTAGGCTTAGGCATATTTAGTGAAACTTACCAACCCCTTATTTTAGTGTGTTTTGGACATTTTTTTTTGGGGTGGGGGGGCACCAGGAGGTAGTTTCGCCCAGGGCGCAATTCAGTGTAGAACCGCCACTGTTTGCGGTACAAATGAGAGGGCAAGGACAATAGAGCTTTAGCCTCATGAATACAATAAGCAACAAAAATAAAGAAAACAAAATAAACACTGGGCACAGACAAATAAACAGTGTGGAAGTTACTGTAGCCTACATGAAATACAATGTAAAGTGCGAACAATAAATCAAATTTAAAAAATGGTTAACTGCACTGAATAGCACAACAGAGCCAGGAGGAATGGAGAAGCAGATGAGCATAATGTTCGCTAACCTGTTATATAAAAATAAGGCCAAAGTTACTATGTGCTTTGCAGCACGTCTTCATATTATGTACATTTTGGCAATGAAAATATCCATATATGCTCTGTATATTAATAAAGGGATTTGTGGGTGTATGTGTGCACATGTTTGTGTATGTGCTGCTTGTTTGTGTTTGTGCAAAAAGTTCGGGATCTTCTGAATCCACAAACTGCAGGCCCAGAGGAAAGCGTTTTTTTTTTTTTGTTGTTGTTGTTTGTTTGTTTTTTTTTTTTGTTTTTTTAACTGGAGCAGCGTCTGGGACTCGTCTGAAAAGGGTAAAGACTCTTAGGTAGCAGCTGTCTACTACACAGAACCGAGTGTAGTGTGTGTGTGTGTGTGTGAGAGAGAGAGAGAGAAAGAGAGAGAGTGTGTGTAAACAGAGGGCTTAGCAAAGATGCTTGGCTCTTTATACAGAGATTAGTGGGCCTGGTAGGTTACAAGGAGAAAACCCACACTGCAAAACTGAGGTGTCACCTCCATGTTTAACCTCTGTTTATTTTTCTCTCTCTATGTGCATGTCTGTGCTTGTTTTTTCAAATCTTCCTGTTTCGCATGATTCAGGATGCCAGTTTATTATTCACCTCTGATTCATTGTGCTTCTGTGACAGCATCAAAAGTGACTGGAAGTCTGTGTTATTAGTGATAGTGACACTTTGTAATATCATAGTATTACATACAGTACATCGAGTGACACACTTGGGCATAGTGGCAACCGAGCAAGGAAAGGCTTGTCTTCAAAAGATGTTAGTCCATGGCTTGTCATCCCTTGAGCCACTGTCATCTTGAAGCTGAAGCTGAAAAATCAGAAGCTCTGAAGAATGGGGGCTTTTCTCCAATTTCTAGCAGTGATGGCCATAACACCCATGTATAGGCTTTGAAGAAGGCTGACCTGTACTCCATATACCTTTCATGACATCTCCATCTGTGGCACTATATAAGCTAGACCTATAGCCCCTTACACAGCCTCTTACTGTGCTTTCCAGGTAGCTTAGAAATCTAGACGTACCTTATAGCAAATGGATTAATGGATTTGCTATGGCACATCTACAAATAGAGCCTTATTTGGATCACATAATTGTGCTCATTCTATGAGTTGTCAGATGTACCCATAGCAGTAGCTTGTCAGGCAATTTATTGGCTGTAAAGGCAAAGACAATTCTCCCCTCAGATGGCCTATTATTCGTAGCCAGACTATACACATTTTAATGTTATAGTCTGGTTGGTCAGGCTACTCACATTATGTTCATTACAAAAATAATTCTGTTTTTAAAGAACATTCAGCTCCATATAGTCAGTATCCATGTTGTACCTTGACATTGATGGAAATGGGTATTAATAGGTTATAGTATTTGGCCACCCGGCGATATTGCTTTTTTAAGCTATAGAGGACATGTGTACATGATTGTTGCAACTGAAATTCACCATGGAAATCTGTGATTGATTGGCACAAAACAGTGTGCCCGTCTCATTGGCATTGACCAAAGAAACTGGATGTGTCTATGGCCACACTGTCCAATTATGATGCTTTCCCCCATATTGCTGCTTGCAGACACATGTTGAAGTAATTTTCAAGTGCCACTGTCTTGCTGTAGTGACAGAGTCTTTTGTTTAAAATCACCAATAGTGATTATCTTAATGAGTAAGGTTGATTTTGAATATGGCTTACTTGACTAGATAAAATTACTTGAAACAAGTAAAATTACCTTCAGTGACTGTCTGACAACTGGTCAGAATGCATTTCCCTCTGAAAAATGAGAAAAATCACCTAAAAATAATATAGTTATCTAAGTAAGACAATTCAAGACAAAATATACTGAAACAAGCCAAACAATTCTGCCTCAATAAGTAAATGAATCTTACAATTAGTAAAACAAGATAAATATTCTAAAATCTGGGGAATTACACTAATTAAGAAGCACTGTCAATTTCATTGACTTGTCAAGTTCATGTGAACTTGTCGGGTTTTTTTACTGAGCAGTGACATTACCTTTGATTTTCTCTGTACTGGGACAGATATACTTCACCAGCTCTGGCACTGTTAATTCATCAAATGGATCTGTGGAAATATACCACTGTCCACTTCTGGTTGACTTGTAAAATACAGATTTTCAAAAATTGAATCATTTTTGTCCTGCAAAGACCACTGCTAACAGTTTATGTTAGGCCCATATCTCAAACAAATCAAATAACACATACATTAAATGAATCTTTCTGCAGTGCAACAAAGAGTCATCCTCAACTCCTCTCCTCTTCCCCCAACCTAAATCAACCTCCTCTACCTCCATCTGCACAGCATGACTGGGCAGTCATCTTCACCCAGGCGATGGTCACCATGGCAATCTGTCGCTCCCTTGTGCCGCTGACATCTGCTTCTGGGTGACTGGCGGATTAGGGCCAGCCATGAAGAGTGGGTGCCGCCGCGGTAACGTGCACCGTGGACGGTGCTCCGGCGCACAGATGGCCTGCCTGGTCACACCGCGGTGTCAGTTACATATGAGAGGCGGAGAGAGTGCCAAAGAGAGAAAGATAAAGGATACAGACGAGTGCTCTTTGGGTTTGCAGGCAACAGGGGTAATAACAATCATGTTATTGTTGTCCTGGTTCGTTTTGTTTAGTTCCCTGCACTTTGGAGTGTATTGCATAAAGAGACTCACAGCTTGAATACAGCATAAGCCATTATGGCTAAGGATGACAGCATTTTTGCTAAAATAAGTTCAGCCTGGCTCTGATCCCACTCCAGCGAGCTACAACCCCCACTACACACGCAGACGCACACAAGCCATCCACAGCAGAGCACCACTCAACATTGGGAATGTGGGGAATTTTGGAATGCTGCAAGGCTGTTTGGACATTTTTTTCAGTGTAGAATTTCAGATGCACCTCTTCTTTTAAAAAAAAAAAAAAAAAAAATCTACATCTTGGAATATTCGGAGAAAGAGGAAGGGAAAATATAAAATAAACATGGATGTGTGTGTGTGTGTATGTATGTGTGTGTATTTAAGTGTGACAGAATTGATTTTCTCTGCAGTGTGTTCAGCAGCCCACGCACACACGTGTACACAGGCATAAACACACACACACACACACACACACACACACAAAGTGTAATTAAAGGGGTTGTATTTTCACAGGCATCTTCTTTGATTTCCCATTTCTCCTGCTCTCCTCTGGCTCTTCGAAGTGCTAATCATGTGACAAATGATATCTAAACCTCCCGTGACCTACATGCTGGAGTTGAATAAAGGCTGGTCCATCTCCACTTCTTCCTCCTGATCCACACACACACACACACACACACACACACACACACACACTCACACACACATGCATACACACGACGACTTTGAGAAATGACTCCTGTGATAAGAGGAAGGTAGAACGTCTCCTGGAACACGCCGACGGCAGTCAGTGCACGCGCGGCTGGCCAGAGAGAGGAGCAGTTTGCTACCTGCCAGGACAGGGGCAGTTGGACAGCACCTGGTCGACAGGTGGCGAGTCAGCAGTGTCCCTCCGCTCCTGCTGTTTGCCATGGAACGAGAATGGTAGCAGGCAGAGAAGGGAGAAAGCAGAAAGAGAGAGATAGAGAGGGGGGGGGGGGGGGGGGGGGGGGGGGGGCAAAGGATTCAATCTCCTCGCTGCACTGGAACATTCTTCTTCAGATCTGCACCACACAAGGACTAAAGACCACAAAATGAAATGGGCTTCTATAGAGGCAGAGCTCTGCAAAAAGAACTGAATAAAAAAAACTGAATAAAATGAACAAACACAACTTAATAAATGAATAATAAACAATCAAAATGAAAGAATAACAACATCAAAATGAAATAAGACAGAGTACTTGGGCTGCTTTCTGCTCACATTCCTTGATAAATTGTCTTACTTAGTCATACATTGTCTTTTACACAGGAAAGAATGGGGAGGTTGATTACCTACAATCTGTCTTTTCCCCAATGCACATGTTCATCAGGCAGTGCTAATATCATGAGGAAATGTTTTTCTGTTATGATCACATTTGTTTTGAGGTGGCAGCAGTTGAATTGGTTGCACAGCCTGCGAGTTGACCCAGGGGGAGAGAGACTGTGGAATTGTTAAATAATGGCTGGTCACAAAGACCTTTTTGTGCTGTAGCTTAGAATGTGATGCAAGACTGTTGAAGGCAGAACTGTTACAAAAGCGCAAAGTCACAAGACGCACACGGCTATCCCTGCTCATGTAAAGAAACGCATGTATTACTTTACTCTATTACATGAAAATAGCTCTGTCCCACTCTCTCTCTCTCTCTCTCACACACACACACACACACATAGACAAAAATACACAGATTGCACAGTCCAGCTGAGACCACTGGGTGTGTTCATGACTGATGACATCCAGCTTGCAGCTATGAGTAAATATGTTCATGTTTGTTTCCCCACATTTTCTCAGAGAACAAACACAAGTTAGACTGCGGCCTCACAAGAGGCACTGAAGTAAACAAACAACAGAAATTGCCTGCCGCTAATTAATCAATGCCTATACCGAACCAACCGACCTCACCTTCAGGTAGGCTTCATGGCAGGGGTGCGGGGGCTATGGGGTGCAGAAAGGAGTGGTGGTGATGGTGGTGGCAGGGAAAGAGCTTTGTCAGCAGTAACACTACCGCCGCCCCACTGCCTCTGTCTCTCATATATATATATATATAAAAACAGACGGCTTGTTTTCTGCTTAGGGTCTCGAAAAAAGGGAAACCATTCATGTGTTTGTTGCCAAAGTCTCCCTATTGTGTTTCAGCCAGTTTTGAGGAGGGAGGCAAATTATATTAGCTCAGCACTGAAAAACATCAGCTTAGCCATGGGTGGTGTGTGTCCAAGCACAGATGACAGTGTGGGACCTCACTGTGTGATAATCCTGCACAGTCCTTCTCTCTCTCCCTCTCTCGCTCACACATGTCATCCACCTCCTTAATCAAATTAGCTCCATTCCAGGCAGAGAGAGAGAGAGAGAGAGAGGACAGAGGGGAGGCAGCAAACACAGAGCATGCAGCAGACAACGCCCCGCTACTGACGTTTCTTTTTTTTTTTTTCCCTCCACTAATGGGCCCCAGCTTGTAACCATGTTTTGGGTGGATGTTTAGGGTACTATAAACTAAAACTATAAAAGATTCTTAAAAAAAAGGCTTCAAATAGCTTGGTTTATTTTTTTTCCATTTAACACACCAGCAATATTAGACACATTGACATAATAATGATTCAATCATCACAGTTTACAAGTAATATATAGCAATTTGATGTTGGGCCTACAAATCAATAAGTCGCTCATTTAAGTATACATTTCATGTGATGAAAGTATAATGTCAGAGAATAGTCCATGGCATGTAACAGAATAGACAGAAGAACAAGATGATTGTGAATGCTGACCAGGCAACTGACAGTCCTTTTCTGAGTGTATATTTCAGCAGCACTTCATTACATTGCAGAGTCTGGATTGACAGGATGTCAGTTAGGGACCTCTTCACTGGTGCTAGCGCAGCCCAAACCATCATCTTGGTGGAGGTGAAATCACAGCGTGCTCTGAGGGGATTTTGACACCCCCTCACTCACACACACACAGAAACTCACACTCCCTCTGTCAAATCCCCCCACCCCCCACCACACACACTCCTGCTGGCAGGTGCTGAGGCCCGCCCTACTTGCTATAATTAGCTCACTTGTCTGACTGAAAGCGATCCTGTGCTGCAGGTGACAGCTTTAGTGACACCGGCACCATCTCTGAGGGCCACTCAATCGGTGATAAGCACACAGGTTCAGTGCCCTGCCACCACCGCAGCAGGTCCAGGGTGATTTCATTTGTGCAAGGTGAGAGCACCACAGGCCAAAGAGACAGTCATTTGCATGGAGCCCGATGATGCTCTGGTGATGTGCTCAACCTGCTCAGCCCTCATACTCTCTCTCTCTCTCTCTCTCTCTCTCACACACACACACACACACACACAATCACACACACAAACACACACCTCTGGTTGGTGCAGATGGGGTAAAAGCTGGAGTCAGGTTAAGATGGCTTTTTGCAGATTGTTCATGTAAATCATTCACCGCATGTTTCCCCTCTCAGTCCCTTCAAGCTAGCTGCCTTGTGAAAGTGTGGCTGTGTGACATGACACACTTCACTACGTGTACACACACACACACACACACACACACACGTACACATGGACACAAACATGAAGCAAACACACACTCTCTCACATGTACAGTATGCCAACCCCCCCTCACTAAACAAACGGGGCGGTTCTAGGCTCCTTGTGATCTGTGTCAGATGGTTGAGAAGTCTGCATGCATCATGTGCAAGACTAAACTGACAGCATAACATGAGTATGGACTAAGGTTCAGGCTGAAGAGGAAGAGCTTTCTGAGCTCACAGCATAGAGATGGCATTTGCATTGCGATGTGTTTACTTTGTGTCTAGCTCTGTGTGTGTGTGTGTGTGTGTGTGTGTGTGTGTGTGTGTTTTAGGGCATTAAACATAGAATTACAAGAATAGAGCTCCTGAGTCTAACCTTACAGTAGCTAAAGCACTCTGAAAAGCAATGACATCTATAAGGACCAGCAATGCAGAGCTGCACACACAGACACACACACTTTGGTTTTCACATAATGGTTCATAGTAATTATTAAAGGGAAATAATATCCTTTCCGTCCTCACTGACTTCTCTGATTCCATCCAGTAATGATTCTGCCTGTCTCCATCTCCTAATGGAGAGCACAATTGGAGGGGTCCACGGATGAAGAGATAGTCTATGAGGGGGGGATATTGGCTCTCTTGCTGCCTTCATTTATAATTAGAGGAAAAAGCTGATAGAAATGAGAGCAGTGAGATGACGAGGAGGACGTGGGCGTTTTAATTAGATTGGCCTCATGAGCAGAGATGAATTTAAAGTCCCACACAGTCATTAGCGATGAAGCGCTCACAGGCTGGGTGATGAACGAGACAGGTTGGTGTCCTGTCTTGTTTGTTTGTCTGGTGGCCTGTGATTATTAGGTCTTTATGAAGGTGATGGCGCGAAAGCATTCTCAGACAAATGTATGTCCTTATGCATTAATGCAGGTGCTGATGAACGATATGGTTATGTGTCAGGAGATATGAGAGAGACCATCTGACTAAGCAATTTGTTACCCAGATTTATAAAATCCAACAGTAGCCTATAAATTGTTAGGTCTATTTCATTGTCAACAGTATGAAAAACTTTATAGATAATGTACTTTCCTTACTGACATATTACTGTTGTGACCAAATAAAATATTGAACTGCAGGGTTGTTGATGAAAATGAATGACCGGTATCATTTTGTACCACCAATCTAATTCATGATTATTAGTGACAAGTTAGCTCCATCTAGTGGTCGACAATATTAAACATGCCTTTACCACTAGAAAAGATAATTATTTTTGTTGCACATTTGACATAACTTGGTTGCATTTACATGTGTCAATTACAATGGTTAACATCAAATAAGCAAAGGGCTAATAGTCTGAGGGAGGTAGAGGGGGAAGTTTCTGACGGTCGAAAGTGCTGTCGACATTGGAAACCTTCCACTTCTCACTAGGACTATCTCTTTTTAATTTTGGCTAATAGACACCTGCGTCCTACGGTTTGCTAATTGAATGAAGTGACACAACCGCAATGTTTTTAAACAGGGTTTTTAATTAAATAGTTTTCTTCCGTTTGGTTGAACAAAAAAAAAACGATAAAACTAATAGCAAGTAAAAATATACCTAACGTCTGCACTACTAAAGCGTTTAGCTTACTGTTTCAATAATTAACCTACTACTGGTTGCTTCATGTTTCATGTATTTTGACTAAGGATTTTGCTCTCTTCAAAGTTTTATTACATAGACTAGTATAGGAAGATACACAGGACAGAAACTTTCACGTGCGAGAATCACCATCATCTTCATTATTTACTACGCCAATGACGTACTCAGACGCGCAGGATTGCCCCGTCACAGAGTTTAGCCTACCACGTGTGGTGTTTAGGACCAAGAACCTCACCGAGCTGTTGTTGTCCTCAGTCAGCTGTGAGTAGCCTACCACTTTCCCTCCAATAATTTAAAATCGTATCATTGTGAAATTGTCTTTTCTTTAACGGATCTGCAGGTTAACTTAGACATTTGGCTAAGACAATGTTTTGGTTTGGCCTGTTAGCTAACATCAGCACGTTGCATATGGCGTGTGTCTGCTAAACAGGTGTATATTACAGTGATCTTATATAATGTCATTGTATTGACGTCTAGCAACACTACTAATCTTACGTTAGCCTATCGTTTGTTTACAATGTTACAAGTGATAATAAGCTTCTGGATATTACGCTTACCTAACTCCAGCTAGCTTGCACAACTTAATCGATCCACCGTCTTGAACATTTAACCTATCAAATATCTTTTTAAAAATGTAGTACCGTAAACAGACATTGCGGTGGAATCCATCATCCTGAAGACATTATGAAGCCTACTAGTCTATGCGGCATGTGGGATACAGATGCCTACTAGTCCATGGGCCGAGGCATGTGGGATACAGATCATGCAGACATACATTTTGATGTGTTTTATAATTCTTTCATTGTGAGTTGATAGTGAACAGAGACAGAGAAACTTAGTTTAGCAGAGATGCCGCTTACGTGGATTGATTTGCCCTTTTTCAATCGTTTTTTTTAGGTGTTAAGAAATTGTGTACTACTGAGTACAGTGAAAATGAGCTCATCTAAACTAAACTTCGAGGCCAGGGCTACAAGAAAATACCACTGTAGTATTGAAGGAATAATGTGGATCTCTCCTTGCCATGCCCATTGTCCATATCATATTTTATGAATATTTCCTATTTGGCTGCAATCACAAGGTCATTATATGGATTATTTCCCACTAAATACAAATTTAACCCTTTTACTATTATAAGACTATTCAAGAGCTTCATAATGATGTATAATATGTTCATATTGACCACTCTATGCAGATGCTATGGGCAATTTAATTACCTCCTATGTCTTAAAATCTGTATTTTTCACTGTGCGGTACACGTTAAAAGTGAGTCACGCATAGTGGGATGAGTTGATTTCCTGTTAACATGAAGGTGCATGTGGGCCCCTCCTATCACGTGGACTATACTGTTGGTCAACAATCTTTCCCGCTAGAGTGGTTATTTGGATACAGTTTAAAAGTAGAAACTAATAAGGAATGTCATCAGCTGATGTGATACACAAAATAATAGGCCCTTTGTAAGATATATGTTAAGATGCTTTTTTGACATGAGAACATGGGTGGAAGGATGTACAAAACCCGCCCTCCTCTCGTAGTCACCAATGAACATCCAAACACTGACAAACGTAAACACTGTGTACTGCATAAAGTACATAATAAAATATATGAAATCATTACAACATTATATGCCTTTTTATCTGTCAGTCTACAGGATCCTTACCTGTAAATGAATGGGACACACTTTTCCCCACAGAGTAGCCAGCCACAATGAAGTACATACTTGTTACGGGTGGTGTCATCTCAGGCATCGGAAAAGGAATTATAGCCAGCAGCGTGGGCACGATTTTGAAGTCATGTGGTCTTCATGTCACAGCCATTAAGATTGACCCCTACATCAATATTGATGCTGGCACCTTCTCACCTTATGAGCACGGTAAGTAAGGTCACTACACTCTTCCAGAGTTACAGATGTAGTCACAAATTATGAGATCTCATGTGATCATTTGATCACATTAGACCATTGGTGTCAAACTGGCCCGGGGGCCAAATCTGGCCCTCTGTGTAATTAAATCAAGATCATATCACATGTGTACAAGAGCTGGTCTGCCAAAGTGCACACACCTCTAATACTAAGTCCTTGAATGCTTTGTTAGTGCATTGCCCACTCGGTTGGGATCACCAATGGCGCCTCCTTTTCTGTTAATAGTAGCATCCATGCTATAAGTCAGCCTGAACAAATCTGAACACACCCCTCCCCAAACATGACCAAACGAAAGATGGAAAATGGGAGCTTTCAAAAGAGGCTGGAGGCAGATTGGCTTTGTCCCAGTTTTTCATTTTGGCCCACTGTGAATTTGAGTTTGACACCCCTGCATTAGACCATCAGATTGTTAGCATCTAAAATGTAAGATGATATAATAGAACTCTCATTTTGGTGTATAACCAAGGAGATTTGCTACCACATAAAAAAATGCCCCTCCATGGCCGTTTCTCCATCCAAAGAACGCCAAGAACAGACTTGTGTTCTTGCAAGTTCAAACTTACGAAGTCAAGAACAGGAGTGCAAACTTACAAGAAGGCAAGGAAACAGTAAGCCCAAAAAGCAGTTTGAGAGTTGCGTTCTTGTTAATTACATAATTACATTCAGGTGTTCGGAAGCTGCTGAATAGCCATGATTCATTTGGATGTAGAAATGCATTATGGGGCGGAATGATCCTTAAGATAACAGAAGTCACCATCCGATGCAACCTTGATAAAATGGCTGAATTGAGAAAACATCCGGGAATTTTGTGCGTTCTTGAGTTTATGTGAACTTGTGAATTGGAACAGTACTTCGGCTGTGTTTTATGATAAAGCAAGAACACAAAAGAACGGATATTGAGAAACGGCTTATGTCTCCAAATCAAGTAGTGCAAGCCAGTGGACTTTGCAAGTACAGACGTGTCAATTTTAAATAGAACAACTATCAGACTCAATTCTGAGCAAGATCCTAACGGTTGAGATGCTGAAGGTCTAATCCGTTTCAATTGTCTATGCTCAGTTGTAACTAAAAGTGCTATTGTCAGACTGACTGTATGAATTAAGTCTCTTTTATTGTCAATTCTCTACATATACTGGACATGAGGAATCAAAATTAAGTTTCTAGCTGTCCCACAGTGATGCGCATGGTCAGGAGAGCCAGAGGCTGCTGCGTCTACATGCGCCGCCTGCTATGGCAATCACCCAGTCACACACCCATTCACACACAGTCACACACCAGTGGTGGAGTCACCGAGCGGCTCCTCTACCCCCTGCGCCACCACCGCCTATTAGACAAGGCTATTAATTGTTTAACTCAATGGGAGAAGGAAAATAAGAATAATGAGAGAACACCATGTTCCATTGACCATTTGTCTTGTCTTTCTCAGGGGAAGTGTTTGTGCTAGATGATGGTGGTGAAGTGGACCTAGACTTGGGGAACTATGAACGCTTCTTGGACATCCGACTCACCAAAGATAACAACCTCACTACCGGAAAAATTTACCAGTCTGTCATTAACAAAGAAAGAAAAGGGGATTACTTGGGGAAAACTGTCCAAGGTAACTGCCAGTATGGTGAATCTTGAGTGAAGCTGTTTTCAGTAGCATTATAGTTTCATTTAGTTAAAGCTGTTTTGGGCAATAGAGCTGGGAAAACTATTCATTTTTTGAATTACTAATTTAGCAAATATTTTTTCTGATGCATTGATTAATCTAAAATTTTCAATTCAATTTTGATTTGATTATTTTTGATTTGGTAATGTCGTCGACAAAGCCTCCCAGCAAACAATAAGCAAACATATTAGATAATAGAACGCCTGCAACATCTTGTTGGTCATGGAAAGAAGGCCCTTAGTATAGACAAAATCCCAAACTGTATTTAACTTATTTAGCAGTGGTATTTAGCAAATATTATGGCCTCTGTAATGAAGCTGACTAAACCGCATCATTCACATGATGATGAGGCCAATGAAATTCTGTATGAACTGCCATTTTACTCCCGTTCCATTCTTGCATACAACTTCAGTTTTCCCTCTGTGCAGTGGTACCTCACATCACAGATGCCATTCAGGAATGGGTCATGAGGCAAGCCAAAGTGTCTGTCGATGATGATGGTGTAGAGCCCCAAGTCTGTGTCATTGAGGTATGAATCAAATGGTTAAACAGTCGTTAGGGGAGGAATGTATTTACAGCCATTCCAAATACAATTAGGTCGATCATCACATTATGTCACTAAGGTAGCGGCAGCCATTCTGGAGATTTAGAGTGAATGTACAGGCGAATATGCCGCCCTCTAGAGATGAGGATTCTGTGGTGAGAGGAGAGCTGGCTTAAGTCTTTTGTATTCATTGGCAGGACATAACGTGAGAGTACAGTCAGTTCATTTTTTTTCTGGTGAAATGCATAGTGGAAACAGCAGCCAACGTACCGTAGTGTTTGACATAAAGCCTACACACAGTCTTAATTTCTGTGACTGTGGAAGATAGTGGCCCCAGCTATACCCTCAAGACCATTTTCTTGTCTATGGTGAAGACACCTAATAGACCATTGATGAAATAAAAATGTCAAGATCTATTTTTTTGTTTTATTTGACATAAAATTCAGGTTAAATAACTGTGGAACACAATGTGGCATATCATCGTTTTATTTTGGCACAGCTTGGAGGGACTGTGGGAGACATTGAGAGCATGCCTTTCATTGAAGCCTTCAGGCAGTTCCAGTTCAAAGTCAAGAGAGAAAACTTCTGCAACATCCACGTCAGCCTCGTCCCACAGGTAGATAGATACAGCAGATCTTTACCGTCATTGTCACATGTACAACAGAACTTTTGGGCATTATTCATGTTGGCTTTATATTACAGGTGCTTTCTTACCTGATCACACCTGGTTAGATGCGCGGTGCAGTGCACATTTTGTTCTGCTAGTCCTGTTGGTCAAGTCCTACCATAGACCTCTGCAGCAATAGCATCAAAACACAATTGACAACACTACCTTGCGTTCCCTGACTGAAATGTCGTCTGTAATGCAGATATTTTTGCCTTTATTGCTTTGTCATTGTTTCCTGCTTATCAGGAGCTATGTTATGTTCACTCAGCCAAGGTTAAACGGAAAGGTTTATGTTTTGTTTTTTGTTTTGTTTTTTCTCAGAAAACTGATTGTTTACCCCCAAACCACACAAAATTTGTATTTATTATCATTACATCTGTGCATAATTAGTTTTTTTTAATGCAACCTTGACTGACTGAAAGTTGAAACATGGTTTATGCCAGGTGAGAAAAGATGTGTGGAGTGGAGGCAAACACATCTGCATCTCAGACTTTCTATGACTTAGAGTTTTAAAGCAGCAATTATTAAGCAATTATGAAATATTAATCAGTGAAATCTTATAGGTTTTGGCATGAGCAGGCAATTTGAAGGTCTATAAGGGGCAATTTTTTTTCTCAACAGTTATGTAGTGTGTACATAGTAATAAAATGACTATTCTTGATAATCATATGTTTGAATAAATGTGTCTACATCTGAATAAATATTTTTTTTCCTGCAATGTTGCATGTTGCTAATCCTCTTATAAATAGCTTAGGATAAAAATGTCTTCTAAAAGCACGTAAATGGAACTGGAGTCCTATTGGTCATGCAGTCATGCTGACGTGTGCTTGTGTGTTGTGCCATGCAGCCCAGTGCCACAGGCGAGCAGAAGACCAAGCCCACCCAGAACAGTGTGCGGGAGCTGCGTGGCCTGGGCCTCTCACCTGACCTGGTAAAGGCCAGAACCTTTCACTCACTGCACCCCTATGCCAAGTCACATTTGGTGGCATAACCACAAATGTCAGGTTTGTGTGATTAATATTGATGAAGGTGGATACTGAAGCCAATGAAAATCCACGACTCGCCTCAGTTCTCTCGCACTAGTACAACATGTTGGTAGCTACATGTAACACTTGCTGGAGTGCAAGTGCAATTACACCACTGTGGTCGCACCTAGCTGTGAAAAGGGTTGTTGTGGTCTCACTGCTGTGTGTTCTCTACAGATTGTGTGCCGTTGTTCCACGGCGCTGGACACCGCTGTCAAAGAGAAGATTTCCATGTTCTGTCATGTGGAGCCAGAGCAGGTAACCTCACCTCCACCACCAACACACACATACACAAAAACACACGCCTCCTTGGCTGCAGACAATGAAGATGCGAACAATGAGACAATGAGAACATAATGCTTCTCATCACGCTCACTTTTTTAAACTAGTTTAAGGTAATTTCTTTTTAAGAGAGACCTGGGCCCATATTCACAAAGAACATTTATACATCGCAGTAAATATTTTTATGTAGTTGTCTCTTAAAGATTATTCACAAAGCTGGTGAGACCTACTTTTAGTTGATCCTTTGTTCCTGGCGATTGTTTAAAAGATTTATATGCTTTATGTGCTATGATTTGAACTCACTAAGCGAGGAACCATTGACTGCGCCGTCTCTCACTCCTCTGTGGTGCAGGTGATCTGTGTGCACGACGTGTCGTCCATCTACAGGGTTCCCTTGCTGCTGGAGGATCAGGGCGTGATGGACTATTTCAGCGCTCGCCTCAACCTGCATGTGGACACGAGGCCACGCAGAATGCTCACCAAGTGGAAGGAGATGTCTGACAGGTGACCCGCTCATTCATCAGTTTCCTGCACCATGGCACCCTTTATTTCACGTAAGTTATACTTGCATTGGTGAAACTGGTCAGATCCTGATGTGTGTGTGTGTGTGTGTGTGTGTGTGTGTGTGTGTGTTTTTTGTGTGTGTGTGTGTGTGTACCTCAGGTCAGACCGACTCCTGGAGCATTGCTCTATTGCCCTGGTGGGGAAGTACACCAAGTTCTCTGACTCCTACGCCTCTGTCATCAAAGCCCTGGAGCACTCTGCTCTCGCCATTAACCACAAGTTGGAGGTCAAGGTAGGCCAGCCGGCACCTCCCCTCACCACTGTGGAGATTGCTGTAGAGGTCAACTGGCCTGGGTTTCAGAAATAAGCGCATACCTTTGCTTGAATAGGGATAAGGGGGGTATTGCACAGCTCAGCGGGCCAGGTGTATATTTGTGTTCAAATATGCCGGACACTATTGATATGTCCTTGTTAGAAGTTCTGCAAAAGCCTTTTCTCCAAAGGACAGTGCATTGCATATTGCATAACTAGATCCATACAATGATAAAAACATCATACATCATGCATACTGTGCATGTATACATACAAAATAAATACATACGCACATGCATCCATGCTCTTGACTTGCTGTGCCCTCTCAGTACATAGACTCTGCAGATCTGGAGGCGACAACTCTACAGGAAGAACCTGTGAAGTACCATGAGGCCTGGCAGAAACTCTGCAGTGCAGAGTGAGTCAGTGTGCACATGTGTGATGGCTCGTCTTTCAGTTTGCTGTGCGTTTGGTGGGCATACTGTATGTGTGTCAGTTTCTGTGCAAAATCTGAGCAAAAGTAAACCGTTTTCCGACAGTTTCTAGAATATTGTATTATTTATAAATATTTTGGTACATTTTCAAGTGTGACTGTTTAGGCCTAGCTCAAATTCCTGTTGGACTCACCATAATTAAAGTATTATTTTAGTTAGGGGAAAACAGTGTTTCCTATCAGATGTAGGGTGTGAGTGTGCAGTGTATGTTATTGTTAAACCTTTATTATGCAGTGTTTTGACTCCAACCTCCTCTCCTCTCCCTTCACAGTGGGGTCCTAGTGCCTGGTGGGTTTGGTGTGCGTGGGACAGAGGGAAAAGTTCAAGCAATCAGCTGGGCTAGGAAACAGAAAAAGCCCTTTTTAGGTATGTATGTTTTATTGACCTATTCTTTTACATTTTTTCCCAGTTAAGTGAAAGTCTTGTTTACTGTTTGGGGTTGAGGTTGCTTTGTAGTGAAGTTTCAACAATATATGCAATTGGCTGGCAAATAATCTAACGAAACCTGGCATATGTTAAATGAGGAATGTAATGAAGACTGATCTGTGTGCGTGCACCACCCCCTCTCATTTCCAATATTTTTTTTCTATTCCCATCCACAGGGGTTTGCTTAGGCATGCAGCTGGCTGTATGTGAGTTTGCCAGGAATGTTCTTGGCTGGCAAGGTGAGTCTGCTTGAGCAATCCAACTGTAAGCTACGTCTGGCTACAGCAGAAGAAAAGGTAACATCACTGTGTACAGAACTTAAAGGATGAACTTGCAGCTGCAGTTTTCCCAACTGTCATGAGCAATAATTCTGTGTCTATTGTTTTTATCACCTGCTTGTCACAGATGCCAACTCTACTGAATTTGACCCTGACAGCAAGCATCCAGTGGTAGGCAGCCCTTTTCATCCTTAAAAACAATCTGTTACTATTTCTGTTGTACTGTTTGGGTGACTCTAAAGGCAGAAAGTGTATGTGTATAGGAGAGATGTTGGCTGTTATATGCAGGGAAACCAACAGGAGCTTACATGTTTAATGGCTTGCAGGTAATCGACATGCCAGAACATAACCCAGGCCAGATGGGTGGGACCATGAGACTGGGCAAGAGAAGAACCATCTTCAAATCCAACACCGGTGTTTTAAGTGAGGCCTAACTACAAGTCTTATTAGTTGTTAGCTCTACTGCTAGTAGTTGTAGAAGTAGTAGAACCCAATTACAATACCTAATATTTTACTATACTGTTCAAGGTGTGCCAACTTCATCATGAGGCTTAGTCAGATATAAATGCATCTTTACACTCTAGGAAAACTGTATGGAGATGCTGACTATGTAGACGAAAGGCACAGACATCGTTTTGAGGTAGGTGTGTGTGTGTGTGTGTGAGAGAGAGAGAGAGAGAGTCTATGTGTGTCTGGGGAGTCATGTTGGTCCTATTATCATTAACTGGATTGTCCCCCTGTAGGTCAATCCAGATCTGAAGCATCATTTTGAGGGGAAAGGCTTGCATTTTGTTGGGCAAGATGTGGAGGGTGAGAGAATGGAAGTGATTGAGCTAGAAGGTAAGAGACCCCTTCCTTCTGGTGAACCCAGCAGAACACTTTAAGGTCTGTGTTGGGATTACAGTGCAAGGAGCACCACATTCCTTTTTTTGCCTTCACAGTACACTTTATTTTCTTACAGCCTTGACATCCAAACCCAGTGTTATTCAAACGGTAATTGTATGTTCTCTATGTATCTGACTTTCTCGGTTGCTCAGACCATCCCTACTTTGTGGGAGTGCAGTACCATCCAGAGTTCACATCCCGGCCCATTAAGCCCTCCCCCCCATACTTTGGCCTGCTCTTGGCTGCTGCAGGGAAGCTGCAGAGCTACCTGCAGAAGGGCTGTCGTCTGTCCCCAAGGTGAGTTGGCTTGCCAAAAATTCCTCTGCTTCTTTCCTGACACCATGCATGCATCTGTGGTTATAATGCATGATAAATGTGTAACGACTTACAATGAGTAAATCTCACTGTGCTATATGGTTTGTATGTAGTGCCCAGTTCTTATTTCACTCTTGCCATCTGATCTCTGACCTTTGATCTTTGTCTTCTCAGGGACACGTATAGCGATCGCAGTGGCAGCAGTTCGCCAGACTCTGAGATCTCTGAAATCAGGTTTACCTCATAAGCCGGAGTAGGTGGATTATTGTCAGCCATCATGAAGCCCTGGAGTCATTTGGTGGGACAGGAAAACAGCCCCTCTCATATTCCTTCTGAAGGAGCACTAGGCTCACACTTGAGTCACATTAGGAACTTTTAAGAGAGAACATGGACTGCAGACCGTTTACATAGATTTTTTTTGGACATCAAGAAGAAAACTAACCGCTTTGACAGTTGATTTGACACTGCACTGGGTAGAAAGGAATGCACTGATTTTTTAAATGAAAGTAGTGTTTACAATTACTATTGTATATGTAAAACAAAGTTAATTACGATTGTATTGATAAAGCAGATAATATGTAAATGAAGTTTGCTAATATGTAAATGAAGTTTGTGAATGGTTTTAAATTGCTTTGTTCTGTCCGTTTGGTTTGGCCTTATCAGTTTCCTTCTGCCAATAATGTTTTACAATTTTTAAAAAAGAAACGTGGGAAAATGTCACTGCACGTTTTATGCTGGGATGTTGATAGCCGTCGTTGTGACCACCAGGTTTCATCTCCTAATTAAAATTTGATTGGGAGCAGAGAACAGTGTTGCAGACCTTTAACATTTCTTTTCACTGATAGTTTGTTTGGTCCAGCACCTGTGCCACTGTTGTGCGCGCATATTCTGACTGTTTTTCATCTCCTAAAGCCACATATTTCTGCCTTTGTTATTCATAGATCATGAAATAAAAGACTTATATTTTGTGTGATTGTCAGAACCCATTAATAGAATGCAGATTCTATGAATTCCAGGTGATGGATGCATCATGTAAATCTGTGGCCAACAAGCAACACGCAACCACTTCTAGTCCTGTCCGAATGGTGCTAAGTATCTACGGTCGGAATTACAAAAAGAAAAAAAAACCACAACCACAAAGTCTCTGATAAAATCACAAAAATGCGTGCGATTACCAAAATAGTTTAGGTTCACACGGTTACCATTGTATTCTGAGTATAACCAGAACTTTCATGGGTTGATTTCTGCACTTTTGGCCCTAAGGTTAAATCGCGTTAATCTTTACTAACTTCATCCAGTTGACAACCCTATACACGGAGCTAAAATCCCCACTTTAACGAAAAAGGTTCTGTAGTATGTAAGCGTTCGTTTCACACAATATTTTAGCTTTTAATAGCTACCAGAACAGAAAATATTTCACCAGCCTCGAAGGACTCTACTACAACACTAGTACTTTTATTTTGAAATTCCATATTCGTTGTTGAACTGTTACCCGGAAATAATACTGAAGGAACAGGGACAAGGGTTGCAAGAGCTTCTGTAATAACACGATCCCAACGCTACTAACTACTTGAATACACTAGAAATGGGGAGATAGTATATTTTATAGCTAATAAAGTAAGTATAAATATTTTATTGTAAAAAAAATAATTGCAATCTGTAATGAAAGTATGACCGTACTACCAGCTAGGACGTCAACAATTAGCTATACATGCTATGTAGTCTTGGATTATTCTGAAAAAACACATTTGGTAGCGATTTCCAGGGCACAGATCGTATCACGTAGTGTTTATGTAACATCATTTCGTACCCGGTGGTGTATGTAGGTACTTTTGTGCTCTCTCTGGGAATATGCTGCAAATAGTCAAGTTTGCTAGCCATAGTCCAAAGCTAGTTTGCAATATAGGCAGTTACCTAACGTTATCGAACCTAACTCAGCCGTTACACTTTGCTTTGACAAATTTTGTCTTTTCTCCACGTAGTCTTAGGATGTAATTGTTAAGTAGCTACATTGCTAGTTGTTCACATTCACTTGGTTACATTCTGCTTCTATTTGTTTTGACAGGTTTGCAGCTTAGTAGCTACCTTTATTAAAACTGAGTTGACCGGACACATTATCTTTTGCCATCGATATGGCAAACAATACCAACGCACCGGGGAAGGTCCTGGGCACACCTGGACCGGCTGGAAGGCTTAGTCCGGAGGGAAGCCAGGTAATTATTTGTCCATCTTCAAACTAACATTAATATTTGGCTACACGCTGTAGACATGTATGCTGTATTGTTAGACTGTATACGTCACGACGATAAAGCCGAGATACATTTTGAATTATGATGGTTGATTTAATGATCCATTTTATTTTTTCCCCTTCAATTGTAATTTTTTGTGTTAGGTCCTGAGTAAGAAGAAACTACAGGATTTGGTCCGGGAAATCGACCCAAATGAGCAGCTTGATGAGGATGTGGAAGAGGTTGTTGTTGTTGTTGTTTTTTGGCATCTGCGTTCTAGCCAGCATACATATATACTGAATGGCGATAAACATAGTTATGGTGCCACGAGATCTCTTTATTTTTGTTACAAACCAAAAAAAATTATTGCTGTAAAGAAACTAGTTCCCAACAGTATTGTGAGCTTAAAATTACTTATCCCATAACCTCTATTACAATTGTTTCCTGTAAAGAGTTCTGTAGGTCTTAACTGGTCTCTGTAGTTGTGATAGATATTTTTAAAAAGTGCTTCCTGTATTGTGCTGTGCTGGGCAGATGCTGCTGCAGATTGCTGATGACTTCATTGAGAGCGTTGTGACTGCTGCCTGTCAGCTGGCTCGCCACAGGAAGTCCAGCACCCTGGAAGTGAAGGATGTCCAGCTACACCTTGGTCAGTGCCTGCTGCTTTTACAATCATTTTAGAAATTTAGTTTTTACCTCTTTCTACCTTTTTTTTCTTACCTTCCGTTCATTGTTTTTGTCGGTGGTGAATATAAAGGTGACCTTCTGTTCATTGTTTATGCTCTGTTGGTTTGTCTTCCCTTGAAATTAGATTGCCCTTCCCTTTGAATTCTAATTTTATAAAGCTTCTCCAGTGCTTATTGAAGGTTTTTTTTTTGGAGCACATTTCTACTCTGTTGGAAGTAAGCTTTTTTCTCTAACACACATCAGGCTACATGCATGCATCTGTGTCATATCAAACAGCGTGAGTGGTTAATATGTTTTTTTTTTTTTTTAAATAGAACGCCAGTGGAACATGTGGATCCCAGGCTTCGGTTCTGATGAGATCCGCCCCTACAAGAAGGCTTGCACCACAGAGGCTCACAAACAGGTTAGATACTGCACACACTATTTGTTCTGTTTACATACAATCTGCTGACCCTGTATTACTGCAGCTATGTGAGTTTAGCCTGATACATCAGCAGCTTTGACATTGTTTCACTTAGAGTGTTGGTTCCAAGGTGGACTGATGCTTTCTGCTTCAACCAGTCAGTACTGTATGGTTGTGATGTGCATTAAGTGTAGGAATGCATAGTTGAGTTCAATGTAACTGTTTTTAGCCCTCCCAATGTTCACTGATTGGCCATTGCATATCATGATTGGAATGAATCTTAAGATTATTGGTTTCTCTCTGACGTAATTGCTGGAAGTAAATGAAATTTACTGTAGGTACTGGTCAGTGCTAGCCTGCCAAGTTTGATTTCGGTCTGGCATTCAACCTATTATTAACTTTACTAAAATTCTATCTAAATTTGTGCTTTGATGCTTTTTTTTACGGTGATGGATACTATGCATTTACTCTAAAGACTTAATAAAACTTGAATGGGTTAATCTCACTGAACAATACCTGTTGAACTCTAAAGGAGAAATCTGAAGTGAATCAGTCCCTATTGATTCACCGTATTGTTCAAAGTCACTGAATGCTGTCTGTAGGTGGTAGAACCAGAAGATTTGATACTACGTAAACTGAATAATGGATTTCTAGATTTCTCCTTTTTTGATGTGCTTGAGGGATCCTTATAGGTGAAAACATAAATTAACACATTTTACTCTGTTTCTTTCAGAGAATGGCACTGATCCGCAAAACGACCAAAAAGTAGCAAGACACGGCCCACTTGACAAAATCCTTTTTCAAACTTTTTCTGCTTCTCTTGGGGTGTCTTTGGGCTCAGACGCGCAAAGCGATTGGTTTTGATGGGGCGGTATTAGGGGTGGAGGTTGGGTGGTCAGGGGAGGGTTAGGGTGTGAGTGCATCTCCTTCAGTAGATGCTTCTATAATAGGTATTTCTGGGGAAAAAATGTATAGGGTGATGTGTCTACCAGTGATCCATCATTGTCGTTGTGTTTTCCAACCTTTTCTCCATATTGTGTGTTTGTGATTGTCTTTGCTGCTGCACAAGCAATTCCTAGCAGGCAGGTCATCTCTTGTCTTCTGCTTGCCAGAAAACAACAACAAAACAAAAAAAACGCAAGGGTGTGCTCACATTTCAAGGGCATTCAGCAGAAAACCTGCTTGTTAGGAATATCATTTGAATAGTCTCACATCATCCGTTGCCATGCGTAGTTTGTATGGCATGCTCTGCATCCTCCACCATCCATTCCAGCTAACAGACAAACTACTTGCAATTTAAAAAAAAAAACATGTGAATGTTGAGCACACCTGCAGTGAACGTATGTAGTAATATCCCCCAGCGGTAGTGAATGGCTACAGCAGGCTGGAACTGAAGAGTGCACACGCTCTCGTGTACATAAAGCCAATTAAGAGCTTATCTACTTAACTATCCACACAACTAAACTGCCCTCATCTGTGAAAATCAGGTCTCCATAATACACATAGGCGCATAGATAATGATCTGTACGCTGTAGGTATATACTGTATGTTTATGCTAACATGCATACTCAAACATAAGTATAAAAATGCAGTTAATGTAATCATTAAGCCAAGCTTCATGGTGGGTTTGATGTGTTTCTTGTTTTCTCCCTCCCTCTTTACCCATCCTCTTTTCAGTATTTAGTCAACATCCTCTCACCAGGAAACCTTCTATCATTTTTTGAATATTACTTTGGGTCAACACTTACATTAAGAGGATGCTTTTGACAGTTTTTTTTTTCTAAGCTTGATAATGCAAGTCTCTTTCAGCTTCATGTAAACTAGACACCTGTACCTTTCACAATTAACTAGCTAAGTTTTTTGTCAAGTTTCAGCAGTTTGTTTCTCTCAAAGTTGGCATGTTTTGCAGTCCAGTGTCTTAGAATTGTTAGAATTTTAGGATTTTTTTTCTTTTTTGAAGTCTGTAATAATACAGTACCCTCAGCCCTACAAGCAGAGAGACTCAAATTGACATGATTTACAAGTTATCGATATTACTTTTGGTGCTTTCTTCACCTGGTGTGAGTGGTTCTGTGTATGTGGAAATTATGATTTATTTACTGAAGGAGACAGGTTATTTTGAGTTGAGTATTGGTCAGATTTTCTCTCTGTTTTTATGTTGGTGGTTAATATAAAAGTGATCTAAATTTGGTGAAAGAGGATGAAGCAGAGGGTGAAGCTTGGCCTTTGTCAGATTTTTTTTTTTTTGGTGTGTGTGTGTGTGTGTCTGTGAGGGGGTTATAGAGTGGGGTGGGGAGGGTTTGTTTTCAGTGGTTGATTTATTTTAAAATTTTCTGACCTTGTATCACAAATTTTCAGTATAATCTGTGTTTGATTTTTGTTTTCCATAAATAAACAAATAGATCAAAACGTGCTCTTTGTCTATCTTCTCGTCACCAACCTTGTAAGCAAGAAGACATTGGTCACAAACATTGGTTAACAAAAAATGGTCAATAACAACATTGGGATGCAAATCTATAAATTATTGTTTCCATGGGATGGTATGACAGACCCCAATGTGGTCTGGATCTGGCTTATTTTAGCAGGCACATTTCTTGTCCATCTTTGCAGTATCCCCTGTACAGATTAGCTCTGAGGGCTGCCGGGGGGCAGAGCTTTTGACCCCATCCCAACCGTCTCGGAGCTGAACTTCTCCACTGAGCAGGCCCTGGTAAATGCGCCGCGTTAGAAGCTCAAAAGCGGCGGTCACATTCTCGCCTGTCTTTGATGACGCCTCCACATAGGGCATACCCAAACGCCCGGCTAGCTTTTCTGCTTCCTCTTTGCTCACAACCCGTTCCCCTGCTTCCTCGCGGTCGCTCTTGTGGCCCACCAGCACGAAGAGCACTGCGTGAGGCTGTACGTGCTCTCGCACCTCCTGATGCCACTCTTGGATATGATCAAATGATGTACGATTTCCCAAGTCAAAGACTAGCAGTCCGCCCACAGAGTTACGATAGTAGGACCGTGTCACTGACCTGTTAGAGAGGGAGAGAAATGTATTCAGGTCCAGACTCTCAATTCAAGATAAAATAATAGGAAGGCAGCAAGCAGGTGACTTGTTTCCAGGGCATCCTTATGAAAAAGAATTCTATGCAGTAATTTAGTATTTCCTTCCAAAATAGTGCATTGTGTCCTAAATATTGAATTTTTTGTTGTAGTTCTGTAGACAAACTACAGTTTCTACACTGCTGTACAATGTTGTTTTTTTTTAATAAGGACATACCAGCCTCTTTAAATATCTGACCTCAAATTCTCTCTGCATGTCATGCAAAAACATTTAATAGCGTGTATGTAAATGTAGCCTAACTGGTAACTTTATAGGCTTGTGTTACTGTGTATAGGCATGTGTTACTGTGACTACGCTGCTTTTACCTAGCCAACATGCAAGGCCGAAGTAACATTTCATGGACATTTCTGAGTGTCATACACTTCATGATTCATACATCTCTTGTGAAACTATGATTTCACAATATCCTGGCACATCATCGATATTTAGAAAACCAGCATGTGACTAAAGGTGTACTCAGTGCCACACACCAACGCTTGCTTCCTGTAACTGTTTATGCAAATATCACAAATGCAAATCATGTTAGGTGTTATCATATAAGATTGTAGGCCCACTACAGGAACTCTAGGGTGGAACATAGCTACTAGGTATTTTGGTAGTACTATTGAACACGACAGAGGCTTGCTTGATGGGGATTGCTATAGGACCTTTTTCATGAAAGATGCCCCAATCACTTGGTTCCATGTCCATGATTTCCAGGTGGCAGCTTTAAATGAAGCTTAGTCTACTTTTGTAGTAGGGAAAATAAAAGCAAGGCAAGAGAAAGTGGAAAAGGAAAAGTACTAGGATCTGTTACTCTAGAAAATAAATGCCAAGGGTTTAATGTTTAGCAGGCTAGCTTGCACTAGAAATATTTGTTGGTCAGTCAGTATTTTATGTCATATTGTCAGTCAGTCAGTCATTTTAGTTTTGCAGGCGGGTGGTGTTTCTATAGCTATCCATTATGTATTAATCAAAATCTTTGGTTTTCATGATGTGTAGGCTATTGTAGCGTTTTGTCTTTTAAAATATTTTTATTTTATTTATTTGAGGGGGTAGAGGAGGGCAGTCAATGTCTATGGTCCCCAAATACATTTAAATGCGGCCATACACATACACACCCTCACCTGAATCTCTCCTGCCCCGCCGTGTCCCAGAACTGCAGCTTGACTCGAACGTTGGGCTCCACCTCGAGGAAATGCACATAGAAGTCCACTCCAACCGTCTGGTTGAGGCACTCCATGAACAGGTCCTCTGTGTAGCGCTTAAGCATGGACGACTTGCCCACTGTTGAGTTGCCCAGCATGATGATGCGAAACTGGTACTGCCACAGGGTCAGATCCATGATCCAGTTAGGGCACGCAGCCTCAGCAGCAGGCCAGAGGACTGGCTACTGGATGACCTGTCTAATCTATGCCTCCCAAGGAGCAGACGCATGTAGGTTTCTCCAGGATGTGAATCCCCTCACCGACTAGACATTCGGCAGCCTTTGTTTGCTCTTTGGTCCAATTCTCAGTGGAGATACTCGCATAGTTGTAGCCCACGGAATGTGTGCTACATAATTGTATTTAGACATTAGCCTCAGTTTCTTTTAACATTCAGCAGCCTCTGCAAGTGTGGCCACTGCTACTTACTCACTTCTTTCAGTCTCCCACCAGGGTGTGAACTTTTGAGAGTTATTCTCTGTTTTCCTTCCCCTCCCTGCTCTTACTTTGCCTGTTGCTACTTGAAAAGAGGAGGGCTTTCAGTGAGGGAGAGGGAGGAGTGTATGGGTAGGGTGAGACGAGAGAGCAAGAGAGAGAGAGAGAGAATAGAGCTGGTGCTCTGAGCTTGCCAACGGGTGCTTGGGTTTTTGTGTGTGCGTGTGCAAGTAGGCAAAGTGAGCTCTGCTCTGCATCCTATCAAGACAAGTCCGGCATTTCCTGTTGTGAGTCTGCTATGCTGTGCAGACTCCCAGCTGAGGAGTGGGAGATGGACCCAGACTCATTGTCATCTAGTTACTCACGTAGTCCTTCACGGACCGCTCCACCCAGGGTTGCTCAGGGCGTGCCTAGCATTAGACACAAAGGAGGGAAACAAACACCATGCTGTTGGTGGACAACTTGTGTTTAAACACTCTGAATACTATTTGATATCACTCATGGGTGACATCACTAATGGCTAATCTAGTGGTCATTCAGTGTCAGCTTGTGAAAATTGTTTTAATATTTAGATAGATAGATAGATACTTTATTGATACCCAAGGGGGAAATTCAAGTGTGCAACAATTTGTGTGAGGATACGGGAAGATCAGTTGCCTGTAATTCTCCAAACACCTTCCACACACACACATTTGACTCAGAGGGGTGCACTTGAACTTCCATTTTGTCAAGGTCACAGACAAGGCAGGCAGGAAGGCCTTGTGCTATAAATAAACACACAGTCCTTTTCCCCCGTCTGTCTGATGAGGTATGGTTCTTATTATTGTCAAGAAACATACATATTAGGCTAAAAAATGGATTTGCTTGTTCAGTAATGAAAGATTGTGAATATAGAGCATTTGGCATTGACATCAGAAGTTTGAGGACAGAGTGCAGTTAAGCTGAAAAAAGAAATCTGCAATCATCTGGATGACTCACTGAAAAAAAGCAGAAGATGCTTTTTCAGAAGCAGCTGACATTTAGACAGAGTCTGCATTCACAATGGAGTGAGAAATGGCAAGCGGTGTTAAAAGACAGTGATGTTATACACCTTCCTTCTCGAGTGAACCAAGTTGAACAGAAACAGTTTGGAGGTGCTGGTACTTAGTTGCATTCATGTCACTGTATAACTGTTTACAGTAGTGGTAATATCTACTGATGCCTGATTAAAATTCCTAATTTGATCGTTGCACTGTGCCTCTACATTTTAAAAGGATTGATTTTTTGCCTTTATGACGTAGCCTCAGTTTAACCTATTACACATTTCCAAAAGTCACCACAAGATGTCTCACAAACCATAAGCATTGGGTCTTCTGTGAGCTCTGAGAGCGTCTGAGTGCTCATTTCTTTTTTTATAATAATTAATTACAGTGCACCATTATGTACTTTGACATGAGGCCAACATTTTGAATGTTGCTGTAGGATCTGTATGAAATCTTTATTAATAATACATTGTAAAACACTTCAAACCCAGTCAGCAGTTTGTCATTGCCAAAAGTGCCAAACATTGCCAAACTATTCAGTATCCAAAGGCAGATGTAAGTAAATAGCTACCATTTAATTTTAACTTTTCACATGATACCATACACATACATATACAAAATACACTTACACTTACACACACTCATACAGACAAACACAATTATTATATCTATTAAATATGTTTCCTCAGTTGGAAATATTTCCAAGTTTTTGTTATGTAGTCAAAGCTCAATAGATACCCGAAATATTCAGATTGTAATCCAATCAGTCATTATTAGTCAATGTAACGGCAGGGTATCTAGTAAATAAAAACAGATCTCCAAATTCAGTGTGATTGGAGAATTAAAAAGTGCATGGACTCACAACAAAGCCTCAACCTGCATAGTAGTGGTTTGCATGGTGTTTTAGTTCCTCTTTATCCTTAAAGGAAAGTTGATCAATCCATATTGCTGTTGTTTAAGGTTGCTGAGTGTCTACAAGAATGACAAATTTGATACTAGAGTATTTTTTGCCCTTGTCCATTAGTGTTGGTTGTCATTTTGCTATTTTGCTACTTTTTCACTATTCTGGTTCTATTTAACGACCGCTCTAGCAACCGCAAACAACCGGGCTTGACTGACTCTGACCTCAATGTAATGTTCAACATGACCTCTTCACCTGCATGCGGGCTACTGCAATTGGCAGCAGGCTGTAGCTCAGCCTTGGGCTTGTCATTCAGTCTCAGTATACAGTACGGTTAACTTCACTTCTCTTCTCTCTCTCTCTCTCTCTCTCTCTCTCTCTCTCTCGCTGCACAAATTGTGTATCTCTGTTTAGAGTTGCTGGCCAGTCCAAGGTGTGAGCCGGGCTGCTCCATTCTCTTGGCTGTTGACTGAGGCGTGGCTTTGTTTCACAGTGGTTCGTGGTAGGTGTGCTTCGGCAGAGCCACCACAGGCTGGGGTTCGGCATACAGCACACTGTCCCTCTGGGTCCCACTAGCCCCCAGTGGAGCCGGGCTGCAGTAGCCATTTACCAGTCCTTTCTGGGGAGGGCTGTCGTAGCGCACCATCCCTGGAACTATCCTAATGCCATGGTGGGCTAAGTGCATGTTGTTCTGCAGCATGGATGGAGAGGAAGCCAGAGAGGGGTCCAGAGGCTGCTCACCAAAGGGGGTGGCGTACTCAGGTTCGGGGGGCAAAGGCTCGGCATATTCAGGGAGCCTTCCGGGGGTGTCGTAGTGGTTGAGGGCGAAGGGAGTTGTGTAGCCCTCGTCCAGCGGTGGCCGGAAGGTGGAGCCAATCTTGGAGCCTCCAGACAGCATGTCAGGCTCAGCGTAGTCTGGGGATGAAAGCAGCAAAAATGTCAAGTTCACTTCATGTTATGTTTCACAGATCAGTTAGATGGAGAATAGAATAAGGGGTTTTCCTTAAAAAAAATGGACAAATTCTATTATGATTGCTGTAGATTACTGCTGGATACAGAGAAAAGCCTTCTGTGACTTACTGTCTGGTACCAGAAATGAAAGCAAAATGAAAAGTGGTGAAATTGGCGGTGAGATTATGTAATGGTGTGAGATAATTACATTGTTAGATAAACTGTAGATTAAAATATATCAGTAATAGAAATATTGAGATGACTGTACTCATACTATTTACAAATTAAAGTTAATTAAACTAGAATAAATCTAATGCAGCGTTTAATGTTGTGTGCGAAATACAAATTGTGTGCATCAAAATCAAGACAATTAAAAAAATGAATGTAACACAGAGAAGAACAAATTCAACAAGAAATAAAGCTCAGCAATCAACAGCAATCTGAAGAAATGTGGACGAGTGCCAGAAATTTGTGGGCTGTTGGCCGTCTCTATGGAGAATTCAATTCATGAGCACCAATTCATGTGCAGCTCTGCTCGGGATTCTATATTTACCAAACAAACTTAACCTACAAGAGTGGAGGACGCTGCATGAGACCGGGAGTCCAACGGTCCAATGACCTGCTTTGGGAACCACTTCAGCGGTGTGTGTGATTGGGTCACCTCGGTGGGGAGCACTATCCAACCCACTGAACTCATATCAGGGGCAGTATAGGGGCCTCCCAAGTGGGGCTTTTCACAAAGGCACCATCCAACTCTGGAGGCCAGAGATGGACAGGAGGCCCTATACATCTTCCACTCACACCCCCTACTCTACACACAGACACACACACACACACAGACTCAGACATGGTGTCACACACACATCCCGCCAACAAACAGCCCCTCTAACCGCCCAGATTAGTTCTTTTCAGGATTTCAGTGACAGGGAAGCCCTCCTCTAATTAGATGGACTTAAGGGAAAAAGCCATGATTGTCTTGCCAGTGAACCTCTATCCCAAATCTAACTGCTGGCCTACGCCAAATATCATGAGAGAGAGAGAGAGAGAGAGAGAGAGAGAGAGAGAGGGGAAGAGGGAAAAAGAATGAGAAAGAGGGAGAAGGGCGTCCTTTTCCAGGAACTCCAATTAAAGGCTCCCTTTCAAGCAGGCCTAGTGGAGCAAAGAAAGAGATGTTTATGCTGCCACTGAAGAGCCTGGTCAGACTATGGTTGGGGGGTTGGGGATATTGGAGGAGGTTTTTCTCTCCCTCTCTCACTCTCTTTCTGTTGTGTTCCCCCTCTCTGCACAACTAAGCCACATACAGAAGATTAGAGGGGTGAATGGATGGATGGATGGATGGATGGAGGCCTATGTGGACTGTGTGGAATGCTGTGAAGGAAACGGGAAACTTCTTCAAGAGGGAACTGGAAGTAGTAAGAGACTGAATGTGCCCCAGTGTGATGCAAATGCCCACAACTACTGTGTAGGCTACTTCATGGTGAAACATATGCTTCCCATATAGGTAATGCATTTATTAACCTGTACTGACAGGTGAAAACATGAAACCTGTAGCATTATCAATTATTTCATTTAAATATTTTAAATATTACCTTTCATATATTAAGGCATGTGGACCAATACATTTGGACAGAACAAAATTAGCAACAAATACCAGAAAAAAGAGGCACACATTAGGACATAAAGATGAGGAAGTGTGGAATGTAATAGTAGTCCTATACACAACATGACACTCGGCATCATTTGTGCCCTTCTGTTTTAATGCTGCTCAATTTTTTTCGATGAATTAATGAGTCTTTCTAAAGCACTTATTTTCATCAGAGGCAAACATTAAGAGTTGAGATGCAAAACCCTCTCCATTTGTACTTTTGTGATTTATTTACATACACATTGATGTAATTTGGAGGAACTTTATTATCAGTTCAAATCCATTAGAATCGTTTTGATTAATTTGAAGGCCTACTTAGTAATAACATTCAGATTACAGTTTGATAATTGGAAATTATTATAAAAACAACAAACTTTTTTTTGCATATTTCTAAAAATGGTCTTGGAGGGTACTGCATTTGAAATTTTCATTGTGTAATTATTGGAGAACAATGTATTGGAATGGCAGTTATCTGACCCCTCCTTCCCACTGCTTGGGCAGCTCCAACTCACCGTTGAGAGGAGGGTTGGGGAGGGCGTCGTGGACACTCCTGGTCAGCGGGTAGGATGGGAGCTCTGAATCTGGACAAGGAAGTGCCTTTATATGGAACCCCTGGCAATCTAGGGCAAAGAGACAATGGCAATTAAAGATTTTATCCACGTCAAATCTTAAAAAGAAATAACTACAGAAGACCACTGAAAATAATGAAAGCAGAAAAGTGATCTAAGAATGATTGTCAGTACCATTCTCCAAAGAGCATTTCTTCATCTGGGCCTTTCTTCTCCTAAAAAAGCAGATAGGAGGCAACAAAATATGAGACACATGTGATTTGTTATGTGGGTTGTCAGTCAGTGGTGCTTGTACTGACTGCACTGCTGTGCTCTATGTGTGTGAAAGAATACTTAGTGCTAGATGCTCTATAAACAAGGCCTTATGGTGTGAAATGTACTGTAAGAAGCCAGTCAGTAAGATTCTCTCTCTCTGTCCCTCCCACTGTATGTGTGTGTG
The DNA here is from genome assembly GCA_017657215.1 of Limnothrissa miodon. Lineage (NCBI taxonomy): Eukaryota > Metazoa > Chordata > Actinopteri > Clupeiformes > Clupeidae > Limnothrissa > Limnothrissa miodon. The sequence goes on along the minus strand of JAGFZM010001724.1, from coordinate 396,074 downwards.
TGTGTGTGTGTGTGTGTGTGTGTGTGTG
>JAGFZM010001724.1:379813-396036 GCA_017657215.1 Limnothrissa miodon | reverse complement strand
TGTGTGTGTGTGTGTGTGTGTGTGTGTGTGTGTGTGTGACTGAGAGTGTGTAAATGCATGTAGTGCTGTGTGAGAACAAACAACTCAGTCCTGGTATGCTTGTACATCTCTGTGTATTTGTTTAAATGTGAATGTGTGTGTGTGTGGGTGGGTGGGTGGCTGTGAGGACAAATGAGCAAGAGAGAGAGAAAGATAGAAAGAAAGAAAGAAAGAAAGAAGAGAGAGGGAGGGAAAGAGAAAGAAAGAAAGAGATAAGCTACCTCTTTCTCCACCATAGCCCTGCCAGTAGACAGCCCACACACAGCAGCAGCCCAAGGACAATGCCCACTGCCACAACCATTGGCTGACTGGGATCTGAGAAACAATGATCAAACTCTGTAAAAGTAAACACTGCTATGCTACGGCACACAGCAAGCAATGAGTCAGTCATTCAGTACTGGAAGGCGTCTTGCCAAAAATATTGTTTGAACCCAAATCAAATTTTCATTAATTTTGTCAGTGTGCTACGTCAGTGGTCTGGACATAACTATGAACTATATAAATTTCCACTGCAGGTTGCAAAAGAAGATGTGTCCTCTCACTTTGGCTGGATGTTTCGATTAACACAGGACTCTTGGTGGTCACTGGCTCCAAAGGTAGCTGTTCTGTTGGCGGAGGTATCCGGGTGTTGACTGTAGACAAAAAAGGAACTGATGAGGATTCCATGTCAGATCTATTTACAAATGGAGTAATTATTTCTGTAACATTACTACATTTGAGGGTAAATGATTTATACATGCTTGGATGAACATTGAACCTGAGTTCAATCATTTAAAGGTAACTCAATAAGGTGCTGTAAGGTTTTCCAAGAGTAGGATCATTATATCCTTCATATCTTAATTTGATTTAAGGATTAGAGTAAATAAACCTGTACCCCTGCTGTTTTATGTTGCAAAATGTTGTCAGTATAAATAAATTAAAAAAAAACAGATTTATGGACCAAATAGTGAGATGCAATCAATGTTAACGTCTCGCTACTTTCGTAGCTTCGGTTCTCCGAAGAGTCCCGACGACACACAATTGAGATATCGCAACCCCAGTTGCGCGCGTGCTGAGCATAACTATAACCAACCCTTTGAAAAAGGGAGCATGCAACTTTGCAGCTGCCTGCAGCCCGCGCAGTCGCGAGCTCTAATAAAGGCAGCTCATATAAAAGTTGCAAACATTCTAATCACCTCCTCTTTCGCCCGAAACATCCAGACCTGGCGACTTGAGGCAAGGTGTATTGTGTGTCGTCGGGACTCTTCGGAGAACCGAATCTACGAAAGTAGCGAGACGTTCTCCTTCATTCGTCCCTTCCGACACACAATTGAGAGCATACAACCAACCTCAAGGAGCTTCCACTCACATGAGGGAGTCGTAGAGTCAAGTAACAGGCAGCTACCGGCGAGGAGCGGATCACACTCCCGCGACACCCGTGTCAGTCATGTCTAGCGCATAAACCTGACAAAAGTGTAATCAAAGGCCCCGGAGGCATCCTGACAGGTATCTGCCAACGTGCGGTCTCCTCAGGCAGTGCGAGAGCTGTGTAGACTCGTTTGACCCATCCTGGGCAAGGGCACTCAAGCAGATGACCCTGGAGCGAACGCTTCAGGAGAAGACTACAGGAAGACGGAACGGGTTCGGGCAGAGGGTGACCCCTGAGTCAGCCACAGCAACTCCAACAAACGCCCATACGCTTAACTGAGGTTAAGGCAAGTAAGAACGCAATCTCCAGAGAGAGGAACTGTAGAGCGATTGAGTCTAACGGCTCAAGGGGGAAGCCTACCAGACCCCAGACCACTACTGAGAGGTCCCAGGGACAAGCCGACCTAACCGCCGGTGGTTTAGACGCCTGGCACCCTTGTGAAGCTGGAGTCGAGAGGGTGGACCCCAGGGACACCCCACCAAGCCCACAGATCAGCATAGATGGACTCTAATGTCCTAAGTATGGAAGGCGACAGCTCAAGCTCAGTATGTGCTGGAGTAGCGAGAGCACACAAGCAGCTGAGCAGGACAGTGGGTCAAAGCCCCGAGCCGCACATCAAGACTTGAAGCATGCCATAACAGAATGCATAGCTCTTCCGGGCCATAGCACTCTGGACCGAGCCAATCACAGAGGAAACGACCTTGTCCCAGCAGTTTGTCCTGTTCAGGAGCTAGCTGACAGGCTTCGGGGCGGGGATGCTATATCAACCCGCATGCCTGGGAGGGCAGGTCTCATCTCTGCGGTAGCGACAACGGTTGACCATCCAGCAGTGAGGCCAGGCCCGCGTTCCAGCCCTGGGAGGGCCAGAAGCCATCTGGCTGAGCGGCCTGAGCCCATGGTCCAGCCTTGTTAGACACGACCGTGGTAACCACTCCCTGGCGGGACCGCACCTAAGCGCTGCTGCGCACAAGGAAGACGGGCGCCTCCAGTGGTTAAACAATTCCCACATTTCACTGGACACTCTAACCTGGCAAGTCCGATGCAAGCATGAGGACATGTCCCTCCACACCGGACGCTACTGTAGCAGGCGGAGGTGTAGGAGACTCAGTGGTGTGGTGCATCTGGCAGCGCACAGCCGACCACAAGCCTGGGGCACAGACCTGTCGTGACCTCTGCTCCAAGTCTGAAATGTCACAGACGCCCCCCTATGCCTATCAGTCTCGTAGGGGAGAGAGTGAAGGTTGAATCGACGCACTTCATGAGGCAACGGGGAGACAGAGAGAGGTCGAATGGGAGGGCTGCGCATTTGAACGCTCCGCCTTCGAAGGCCAAGCGGAGACGCATTGCGCCCACTCACAATGCCAATGACGCTCTGACGTCGGCTCTACTCACAGGCCGCAGGTCGCCGTGAGCTGGAGCAACAGTCCAAGCCTGACAATCAGGACTGCTCTGTGGGAGAGATAAGGTAGCAATCCGCAGCGCGACGCTGTCACCCTGCTGAGCTCCCGAGGTGAGGCCTGTAGCACGCAACCCGAGGACTGAGGTGGTGACGCGCGGGGATCCCAGGGGCCGGAAGTGCTCCTGAAGCGACTTCCTGATGCCCTTGGGGAAGACTTGCTCCCCTGCGCAAAAAGACGCGGAGCTGACGCCCTGCTGAGGCTTGAGGCGAGGCCCATGGCACACGCCTGTAGCAGCTCTGTAGGGCTGGGGGCGCAGCTGAGGCGACATCCAGATGCCTAAGTGGAACACTCTCTTCCTTGTCTGGCTGTGCGTTGCGCACACGCTCACCGCCAACAGTAGGGGCCCACGAGCGGTAGTGGGAGTGGCTCCATGAGGTTGGCGGCACATCTGAGGTGACAGCCAGTACCCGCAGGGAGCGCCTGCATCCACCGCCCAGATGCATGGCATGCGCACATCCCTTGCTAGGCCGCAGGCAGGCACAGGCTGGGTGAGAGCCAACGGTTGGGGCCCGCAAGCAACGGCGGGGGTGCCTTCACAAGGCTGGCGTCGCCCCCACAAGGCTGGCGGCGCATCTAAGGCGACAGCCATGTACCTGTGGGTAGAGACCACATTGACCTCCCAGCCGGGCCGCTTGCAGGCACAGGCTGGTTGTGAGCGCAGGGAAGTGGGGGTGGGAGCGCGGGAGCGCCTCCACAAGGCTGGCGGCGTATCTGAGGCGACAGCCATATACCTGTGGGTAGCATCCACATCCATAGCCCAACCGTGCGTATGCCCCACGTCGGGCCGCTTGCAGGCACAGGCTGGGTGAGAGCCAACGGTTGAGGCCCGCAAGCAATGGCAGAAGTGCCTCCACAAGGCTGGCGGCGCATCTAAGGCGACAGCCATGTACCTGTGGGTAGAGACCACATCGACCTCCCAGCTGTGCGCATGTCCCAGCCGGGCCGCTTGCAGGCACAGGCTGGTTGTGAGCGCAGGGGGGTGGGAGCGCGGGAGTGCCTCCACAAGGCTGGCGGCGCATCTGAGGCGACAGCCATATACCTGTGGGTAGTGTCCACATCCATCGCCCAACCGCACGCATGTCCCACGCCGGGCCGCTTGAAGGCTGGGTGAGAGCCAACGGTTGGGGCCCGCAAGCAACGGCGGAAGTGCCTCCACAAGGCTGGCGGCGCATCCGAAGCGACAGCCATATACCTGTGGGTAGCATCCACATCCATCGCCCAACTGTGTGCATGTCCCACGCCGGGCCGCTTGCAGGCACAGGCTGGGAGTGAGTGCGGGGGTGGGGGGGGGTTCTGTCTGCCCCCGAGCCAGCCTCCACCAAGCAGGTGGAAGGAGCAGAGGCACGCAAGACGCAGCGAGGGTGGCTCTGTAGGGCTGGAGGCGCGCCTAAGGCGACATCCAGATGCCTAAACAGAACACTCTCCTCCCCCATTCAGCTGTGCATTATGCACACGGCCAGTGCTAACCGGCTGCGGAGTGGTTCCGAAGTCTGAGGTGACACACTGGACCAGATGTCCGATTGGCGCAGGGGGAAAGGCCTGAGAGCACATAACCTCAGGGCCACTAGGGGGCAGTAGGCACACAGGACGGCCCTTGGGTCCCATCCGGAAGAGAGCCAGGCTCGCCGTAGGCTGCACAGTCTACTTACTGAACAGCGCTCGTCGAACTCCTTCTAGAACTGCAGATCAAAGGAGTAAGAATTCCACTCTCAGCCCACGGTGAGTTTACCCCCTTGCATCAACCGGGATTTGAACCCAGATCCCCTGCATAAGCAGATGCTAATGCATTCAACCACATTAACACAGCTACACCTTCAGTGAGAGCAAGATAAAAAACAATAGAGGTGGCATTAGGGCTATTAAGCACATAACGCCAGATTATGGCTCGAAGGAGCATCTAGAGCTTGAGAAAACACAATTCAAAGTATTTGTACAAGCTGTTCAACAACACCGTTTTCATGAACACGACGGGATTTGAACCCGCGACTCTTGAGTGGTAGGCGATATCGGATCTGCTTAATCAGTGCATCCGGATGCTTAAGGTGTTTACACCACGTCTTATTTGAGTGGCTCAAACGGAGTAACAATCGGACGAAAAATTAGTCCATTTGTCAGAGGATTCCGGCTTTCAACTCTAGTTGAAACTACATAGTCGGATTATCAGTTTCTCATTGTTACCACTGAGCTATCGTGAATTCCACGTGACAGTAGAATTTTCACGTAAATGGAAGCCCCATTCAATGACTGCTACAGCTAAGTAAACATGCCAACGGACGGGCTGAATTGGGAGATAAACAAGTTGTTTCATCACCGTCTGAAAAAACGTCCACCAGTGCATAGAGTGCAAGCACTGGGGCTCATTAACGGTGGCTAAGCCGTGTAGAGAGTGCGCTGTGTTTGTGTCAAACATGAGGCGAGCTGAGCTCCACCACGCTGTGACAGGGGACACAGACAGCAGCTACAGAAGCTGCCTTGAGAGCACGCTAGTCACCGTAGCACGCTAGTCACCGTAGCAGGGATGAATTGGCGAGGAAATCTCCATCGATGTATAGAACGGTAGGCATCGTCGTCTTCGACCGGTGAGCGTCTACCGAGGTTTCATCTCTTCAGAGTCTGCTGGAGCGGCACAAGGCTAAAGGGGCTAAGCCAGAAGGCCTGCTAGCCGCTGGGATGCTAGCAACTCGGGGCCCTGAACCACATGAGAGGCTAGCGGGGAAGAAGAGGGAAGCCGGGGCCTGAGCGCCACAGGCAATCTAGCCTGAGAGGAGCTAGCTGGCTAGCTGCAGACAGTGAGGAGCTAGCTTAGGGAGCTAGCTCAGTGGAAGAATCCTCCATCGCCGAACCAACGGCGTTTCTGCAGTCTTTCCTGTGAGAATCTTCATGTGGCATGGCTCTGAGGCAACTCGCATACCGCTTCACCGACGACATCGCGTAATCCTGGGGCACCGAAGACGGTTTGCCGTGGACTTACTGGCGTAAGCCTCGCGGTAAGTGAAGCAATCCTAATATTTTATCTCGAAGTAGTAGCCTTAAAGGCTGTTTGGTTGGCTAAGTCTAGTTGTTAGCCAAGGGTTGGAATAAGTTAGCTAGAGCGCACAGAGAATACTGGCGTAAAGCCTCGCCAGATTCTGCTGAAGGCGAAAGAGGAGGTGATTAGAATGTTTGCAACTTTTATATGAGCTGCCTTTATTAGAGCTCGCGACTGCGCGGGCTGCAGGCAGCTGCAAAGTTGCATGCTCCCTTTTTCAAAGGGTTGGTTATAGTTATGCTCAGCACGCGCGCAACTGGGGTTGCGATATCTCAATTGTGTGTCGGAAGGGACGAATGAACTAAAGAATGCATGAGGTATAATTTTTTAATTCTTGCATTTAAAACTGTTAGCTGCCAGTTCGCAAATCTACATTGTATCAAATGCTTTCGTTCATATGCCATCAACTAGCCCGGTTCTCACCAATACTAAACTATATCAGTCTGACTAATTTCATTCGAAGTCCCATGCACTAAGATTAACAGACGTAGATCAAAATGGCCCTGCATGCATTGAATATGCCCACTACCAATCAGACCAATTGATTGCATTGAAAAGACAGTTGATGGATTACAATTTGAAACAAAACACGTGTTAAGACTGCCTCAATCATTATGACATAAAAACGTTCACATTTGTTCCCCATCTCAGATGAATAAAAAGTAGAGATAGGCCTCCTTGCCAGACAGAGATGCAGAGCAGATGAGTATGTCTGGGTGGCAGGTTACCTTCAAACAGCACTCAGCAGCCTCTAAGGACAACAAAATGATTGACTCGACGATTAAATCTGGAATTCTCCTTTAAACCACTACCATCTCTGTTTATATTCTTACTATGGAAATAAAAAAGTGACAAGTGCAACATCACACAATTTTGTATAACATTTAAACCAATGTAATGTCCGTGTTCTGTGAGAGTCCACACCTGTTCGTGGTCGGGGCATCGGGCAGCCCAGCACCTGTACTCCAGCCGAGGCCCTTTGGTGCCAGGTGAGGGGCCGGAGGAGGAGGTAGCGTGCCGAAATGGAAGGAAACAAGCTGTTGAGGACGAGCGTGTGACCGTCGGAATAAGCCTCAAACACCTGCATTCAAACCAGAGGTAAACTATAAAGCCCTTCAGCTTTGCAACATTAAAGTGCTATTCTTAAGCACTCCTAACAACAGCCTTGTTGTTTGAGGTCACTAAAGGAAGGGAGGAAAAAGAATGAGAAAATGACATTAGATACAGCATAGACGGAATAGCAAACTGGCAGCTTAATGTATTTGAATAGAGCCAAGAGACATGAATCTGAAAGCGGTTTCTGGCCCACTTCAGTCAGTTTTAGCTGCTGGTCTGCTATTTAATGTGCTGTATACTACTGTATTTGCTCATTGTTTGTCCCACTGACAGCACTCCTCCAACAACAGAGCTATGCTAGTGAGAATGAAACAGAGAGACCCCATGACAGACTCCAAAAATCCAGTACCTTTTTGTCCTTACTGAGTGCACTCTTGTAAAACTTCCAGGTCTTGCGATCTCTGCTGTACATCAGCGAGAAGGTCTCTATGTGGAAACTAGATGCTCCTTTAGTTATGATTCCTGGAGAGGGAGAAAGAATTTAAGGATCAAAGATCAAAACATCAAAACAGACTTGAACTTAAGGATGGGTCATTTATCTCTCAGCAATCTCATGAGTGGCATAAATGTTCTGACTTTTATTGTCTTGCTACCTTTCTGAAATATGTAGTTAAGTCTGTGTAAACCCCTGCTTTTGTGCTGCAACATGTACGAGTACAGGTCCACTAGTTTTCTCTGAGTTCTGCCTCTTGCTTGGTCCATTCACCTTAAGCTTATGATTCTGCCCAAAGTTGGGTAATCTTGTGAGTATTCTTTAAATCCCCTTTTTTTTTGCTCATTCACTGTGCTACTCAACCTCTAGCAGTTTGACTAACAGAACTCCTGGTGGGAAAAGTAATCAATATGAAACCTACAACCATAGCTGAGAGAGCAGACTAGTGCTTTGGCCTATTCACCTTCGACCTTTGACCCCTGACCTGTAATAGTGCTCCTCTCCTGGAGCTCCAGTTCCAGCCAGGGCTCCTTGTCTGCTGTGCTGGCTGCCCACTGCAGATGCTGGCCCATGGAATCTGTGGCGGCGGGCATCCAGGAGATGCGTCGGCCCAGGCTGTCTGTGTCTTCCCACACCGTGGACATGTTGTACGCAATTACTGTGAGCTGAACAGTGCAGGCTGCAAATCAGAGAGTAGATGAAAGGAGAAAGAAAGGATTAGGTCATAGGTCACAGACCTGTTTGAAACTCTAAGTCTAAAGCTTAAAAAAATTATTACTGAAAAACTAGGTTCAGTGAGAATGTGACAACTAAGTACATACAGTATGTAATGTGCTGCTTTAGTAATGCCACAACGGGCAAAACAAGCTATTAAGACTTTTCAGGATACTATTTTGCTCAAAAGCCATATACCCATATATTGCCATATATTGCTTGCTAATGTTGTTGGCCGGCAAAATATACAATGACATTAAAAAGTCTTGAAGTCTTGACGCTATCGTTTACCAGTGGCTTTAGAGGTTGAACGATTTACAGTATTTGTGTGGTTCACAAATTAATGCACAGTGAGTCATACTGACCCAACATAAGGAGCTTACGCCGGCTTTTTACACTTTCATTCAAACAAGTAAAGGCCAAAGTAAACAACATTATCAGTCATGTTTTCTTTGGCTGTCTAAGTCCTGTGGGCTTTATACAGGAAGTACTAACTAGCAACTAAAGTGTTACTTCCATCAGATATAATGAGATAAACATCATTTGCTTCACTTGCTTCCTGCCACTTATGATCCAATGTTGAAATCTACTTTTTCCAAACAGAATGCTCCCTTGTTGTTAAATGTGCATTGTTTAAACATTCGCTAAACCTGATGTTGGCTGAAACCTGATGTGAAATCCCATACTTTGACATCCATTCAAACAGAAGTTAAAAGTTGACTTGATTGTCACCTTTGGTGAAGACAAGCTTCTTATCTGATAGTGGTCCCCTGTAAAAAGATAAAATATGTGAAATTAAGGATTTTCAGTTTCATTTTATACATATCTGCCTCCGTTAATAATGATTAAATAAACAAAAAAAGGAAATACTAATACACTTAAACTAATGATTAACAGCTAAACACACACATATCAGTGATCTTAAATCTGTGCGTTGTTCATTAAGGTTATAAACATACAGGGCCATTATGCTGATGAGAAGAGATCTGTATATTTAAATATATCATTGCCATTTCATTTCATTGCAACAGTATTTCATTGCTAAATATTTCAGCGCTGTATAAATATCAGTGGAGAGAACAGTAAAAAGGTGACTTTAGACTGGCAGTACTGACGTCTTGGAGAGGACACCATTGGCGTAGCTGGACTCGTAGAGAGTAATGCCTCTCTCCTGAGACACCCGCACCTGGCCCCCCTGGCTGTCTGACAACACCCCCGCGTGGATGGCAGCTTTGCACAACACTGAGGTCTGGAGAACACAACCACAGGGAAATGAGCATTTAATATGTTTAGTCTCCTGGTGCTCTTCTCCTCCCCTAGTTCATAAAGATGACAATCGTTATTTGTTTTTGTTTTTAATTGTTCATTTTGGGGCAAAATATTCAAAGACAATTTCTACAGGAAAAAAATACACATCCTAATTAATTGAGCTAATTCAGGGAATCATTATTAATCAGGATAAAATGGGCACAAACATCCCAGTAAGGCATCTGAATAATGGTTTTCAATGGTTTTATACAGAAACAAAAGCAGTACTCACATCTCTATAGCCAGGCTCAAACTGACCCCAGATATCCCCTTTCACATCCTTACATCCCGCAGGGCAGAACAGACTGTAGGATGCAACCCAAACATACATACACAAAGCACAGACAGGTTTAAACTTTCTTTAATTGACTAATAGTGGATTAGTAATGTAATTAGTAATGAAATATGAGTTGATGTGCATCTCATAAACACACTGTATGCTCACATGAACTCATGAGCTCACCTTAAGTGCTCTGAGGAGAAGTGCGTCCCTTTGTGTAAACATGAAATGAGATCTAGAAAAGAAAAAAACGGCACAAAACAATCTGGTCTCAGAGCAGAGCATTGCAGATAATCCCTACTAGACTCTCTCCCTCTCTCATTCTTTCTATCTCTGTCTCTCTCTCTTTCTCTCCCTCTCCTTCTCTTTCTTTCTTTCTTTCTTTCTCTCACTTTCACACACACACACACAATCAGACTCCATGCCGCCCAACCTCTCTCAAGTCAGAGCGTGGCTGATCTGATTCTTGGGGCGATTACAGTAAAGGCTGAGTCATGTGACATAACAGACAAGGCAGACCTTTTACCCTCTCTCTAGGGGATGGGGACCCTGACTGCCCATGTCCCCTCAGAGCCCCCCCTCAGAACCCCCACCCTCCCTCCACCCCTCCCGCTAGTGCCTGTGTGAAGGGGCCACACCCTAATCTGAACATGGGGCCTGGCTCCGGACATAGCTAAGTTTCATAAACAAGACAGGAAATAACAGGAAATGCTGGGAAATACAAACCTCAGCGGTGTGCAAGGCAAGGACAGAGGGAGAGAGAGAATCAAGACAAACTAAGGAGGAAAACACTCAAGACCAAGCGACTGTATATGGCTGTTTTAGTGGGCCAAAATAATCAGTTTCACCTCAAGCTCTCTATTAATAGGCTGTAAACATCCTTATCTGGCAGCCAAAGGGGTTCTGCTTGGGAACAGCTTGGTCATTTCTGGCTCTGATATTAACAGCAGTGTTTAAATGTTACCTTTGGAGAGAGATTAATAGGAGGTGGATGTGGTCACCTTGTGCACAGCACTTGATGTTGATTTCGGTCTGTTAAGATGAGGATGGGGGTAAGGAGAATTGTATAAGTTCATTGGATCTGATTCATTTCCACTGCATGTCTTCTTTAATTCATGTGTCTTTATCTTTTTCTGTGCCCTAAAATTCTGTTAATCCCACTGCACGCATATTGTGACCTCCCCTCATATACTTATAGTGGCCATGAGATGGTTAAGTTTTGAGGAGAAGAGGAGAAGATGAAGAAGAATGTGTGTGCCTGTGTGTGTCTGTGTGTGTGTGTGTGTGTGTGTGTGTGTGTGAGTGAGTGAGAGAGAGAGAGAGTAAGAGTGTGTGTGAAGAAGGAGAGTGTGTGTGTGTGTGTGTGTGTGTGTCAGAGGCGGTTGTTTTGGGGCCAGTGATCAGCAGTGATGCACTGGAACATGGGGCCTCCCTTCTCCTCTCTTCTCCTTTCCTCCTTTTTCCTCTCGTCTCCTCTCCCTCTTTCAGTTCTCTCCTTTGCCCACAGTACAAATGCTCTGGAGCTGAGCCAAAGACGAGGCCTGCATTCCAATAAGTCACCCTGCACGCATACGGCACACACGCATACACACAAACACAGCGACACACAAAAATGGGAGTGTGTGTGTGCATGCACACGCTGTGACACAGGCACGTACACACGCAAGGAATGCACGCACGAATGAGCTCATGGGACCATGCATGGATGCATGCACACACACGCCTGCACGCACAGGCGCTTGCTCGTTCGCACACACGCACGCATGCACACCACCCCCTTCACACTCTCTCCCTCCCACTCCTCTTTCTCCTTTTCCCTCTCTGTCGCCCTCTCCCACTTTCTCCTCTTTCGCACATAAACTAGCACGCACACAAATGCACTCCCCCACTGTCCTCAAAGCCCCATTTTGTTTTCAGATTCTAAAACGCAAAATATGGACAAAGTCTCGCTCAGGTCTGCCTATACATGTGCTTCATGTGCACTCCCATGCACTGTTATGTTAGCTGACATATTCCCAGACGCAGCCATGCATGAGCATAGCCATTACCTGAGAGCAATCGGCATGTTTTCGCTTCAGACATGACACATGCGTGTAATGCCTGTTTACAGCTGCGTGCCCGCTAAGCTTCGGTCTGCGCGTCAGAGATTTCAGTGTGTGTGTGTGTGTGTGTGTTTTGTACGATTGTGCCAAAAGGGTAATCACAATTACAGTCAAAGCCTTTGCATGTCTGGAAATCCACTGCTTTAAGCGATGTTGATGAGTAAGACAAGGATTATGATCATCATCTGTTTTTGCTGCATTTAGGGTGCACATTTTTCTAAAATCTTACCCTTATAATTATTTAGTTCTTTTTTGTATTACACACATCTGTATATACGTTAACATATATGGCCTATACACACAAGCTGATGTGAAGGTCATTTAAATTTGCATTGTTGTGTTCATGAAAATAAAAATTGATCTGGGAGTTGTTTCGTTATCTTTTTCTTTTGTTTTTCTTTATCATAGTTTTAGGTTTTGTAGCCATAGATACATATGATCAGTGAAAAGAATTTATGGACTGATTGGAATGGCTCAGACTGGTCGGGGGGGTGGGGTGGGTGGTGGTTTGTGAGAGTGGTACCTGGGTGCTCATTGGTGGAGTAGGACATGAGAAAGCCTCGTCCAGAGCGGTGCGTGCCGGAGACAAAGCGCACTGTCACCTCGTTGCTGTTCACCGTCACATTCCTGCCAGCGGCATCCAAATAGCCACATATCGGACCTGTGTGCACGCACCACATCAACACACATACACACACACACACACACACACACATACAGAAACAGACACATAGACAAACACACACAGACACACATACACACACACAGATAAAAACAAATATAAAACACACACACACAAATACACAACATATACACACAGAAAAAAAAATAATCACACACGCACACTCAAAGACGAAGAGGGGGAGGAGGGAGAGATAGAGAAAGAGAGAGAGATCAGCATCTGGAAGTTGGGGAAAATCATACACAGAGCGCGCTCACACAAAGTCACATGACCCTCAAAGCATTACGCACACATGCTCATGTACACATACTTACATGCGCACGCACAGACACAGACACACGCATATACGCACACACACTCTAATGAAAGATGTAAGCCTCTAGGGATCTATGCTGTGTGTACATACACACGCACACACACTCTTTTGCGCCCACACACATACACGCACGCACACACGCACACTCCAGGGCTGCCTGCTCCTCGCTCTCACTATGTTGCTGTGTGTTGCCGTAGAGACCATGTCACATAACAGCCATGCTATGGCGGTGCGGTATGTGGCATGCGAGCCTTGGGCACGCTTGTGTGAGCACATGAGGGGAGAGATGTAGAGGAGGAGGTGGAGAAGGAGGAGGAGGAGGAGGAGGAGGACGAAACAGCATGAGGTAGGCCATGTGGAATTCTCCAGAAACAAAAGTGCAGACGCTACCTGGGGTACACCTCTAGTCTGGGCCCTGGCAATCAAGAGAGTAGCAGAGAGGCAGAACACACAGCAGTAAGGTGACTGGGAGTCTGCCAATGAGAACTTCAACACCTAAATACAGCCACAGTTATCGGCTATTAACCTGTGGGGAACTTCTTTATGACCTTTATTTGTGTTGAGTGGAGTACTACAACAGAACACCATTTAACTAAGTAATACATATGCACTCTGTGCATCTATCCATCTATCTATCTATCTATCTATCTATCTATGCAATGTTACTGTAATGTGAGGGGTACTCAACAATGAAAACATCTTGCATCATGCAATCCGTCTCTTATTAATGACAAGTTATTTGCATATTAAAAGTATCATGTAAAGCACTTTATCCTCAATTTCCTTCAGGGTAAATAAAGTATCTTTATCTATCTACCTATTTTAAATAGTTAAAAAAAGTGTAGTATACTTAATTGGTTGCTTTCCTTTAAAAGCAGGCACATCCTTCTGAATAATCAGAAAGAAAATCAATACTATAGCAAACCGGGTGTTGCAGACTTCCAGACAATATTTTCTGCAACTACAGAAGAGTAAAAAAATGCAGTTGAGACTCCAGTTACATGCGAGAGCGGTCAGTAAAAGGCTGTGTGTGGAAGGTGCCCGATTATGAACTGAACACAGCTGAGGAATGCACGCAGAAATGTGGTCAGCAGTCAGCTCCAAGATACGGCAACATCAGAGATTAAATAAATTCTTATCTCAGTGAATCTAGCCATATTATAGCCATATTGTTTTCCAACGGCCTTTATTTTACTGTCCTTTTATTGTTCTATTATATTGTGTGTACTCTGAGCATGAGTTTTACTTCAGGGCCAGTCTTGCCTAGAGAAACCTAGGGGTTAAGTAGCTTGCATAAGGGCTTGAGGGTTATCAAATGTTTCTAGAATAAGCCAGGCATAACATCATTATTTGGTGTCTCAACAGCTGGTAAGCAGAGCAGACATAAGTAAGATGTTTGCGTGATATCACCAATCATTGATAGCTGCAATAGGGCAACCGGATTGCAGATAGCTTCTTACGTCATAGTAACTTTCTAACTGTGAAAAAGAAGAGGGAACTCTCTACTGCCAGAGAAAGATTTGTCCCATCCTACATAATTTTAAATACAGTACATGAATACATATCCTTTCTCACAGTACGCCCAACACCAACACTGCTTTTACTGGAATTAGAAAGGCCTCAGACAAACAATAGGAACAAATTGTAATCCATGAAAGTTCCTGTTTTTCCTCCAAGGGACTTTATTCCTACCATTCCTGTGAACTGCATAGGTGGATGACTGAATGACTGACTATAAAAATAGCTCTTACCCAATATGAGGACTCCTTTGTTGTCGGCAATAGTTAAGGACCCTCCTTGGCAGTTCTCGCTCTTTTCCAGGTTGAAGTCCCCAAAGTAGATGCGCAGCGTGTTGCCCTGTGCCACATGTATCTTCCAGTCGCATTGGGTGTGATTGGGGTACGTGCCAGGGTAGTTCAGGGAGGTTAGGGTCCCACTCTTGGCACCCAGAAGTGTGTGTCCACAACCATTGCCTGGCATGGGCAGAGAGAGTATGTTTAGAAAGTATGTAGTGTATGTAGAGTTACAAAAGTGGTCTATAAAGTATGGAAGGCTTTCTGTCATCATTTAAATGAATTATTATATTACAGAGATTTATTATAATACTTAATACCAAGTGTGGATGTAAGTACTGTAGATTAAGTCTGGGTTTTTGCTAATAAGCCTTCAATCAGATGCAATCAGACACAGAATATGGACAAAGGTCATAATAAACAGACACAATTATATAAACTCTGATAAGTGACATAATGTATTATCACAATTATATTTAATTATACCAGCATGTATTGCAGTTTGTTTTGCATTTATGTTAAGTGATAATACAAACAGTACATTTTACAAGTGTTTTTATATAGTAAAATGACAAATCCCAGTTGTTTTTCTCTGCAACATCTGTTAACAAACCCCACAAATGCCCGTGTTGAGTCTGTATATGATGTCAGGTGGCTGGGTCTGCATGGGAAAGCAGATGGGAGGCCTTGGCCGGCCACTGTGTAGGTGTGAGAACTGGCTGGTTGCTTCACGACGTGCAGAACGGACAAACGCATGCAGCAACAGCTGGGTTTTCCTCACAGGGCAGCGCTGCCAAATAAACCAGCCTTACTCAAACTCTAGAGAGCTTTTTTGTTTTCATATCAATCACCACATCGTCCAATTATTGCTTTATCCATACAGCATGGGAAATGACTAATGTCAGTGAACCAACAAGTTGGCCAAAAAAAGGACTAGAGAGAGAGAGAGAGAGAAAGAATGATGATTATAGTAGTGAGATCATAACTCACTATCCACTTTATCAGTAGGAGAACACTAACTGACCCCCATTTAAGTCCTTATGTTTTTTTCCCATCTCCCCCTCCCACTGAATAACAATTGTGAAACTTTGTAATAGAGTGGGTTTACTCCACTTGTTTGTCATTTCACAAGGATTAACAGCCTAATCTAAAGCTAGGAACTTTGGGCCAAGCCTTTCCTGGGGCTCGTTCTCCCATTCACTTCTCTGACTCACATCTCTTGTGTGGCTCGGCTACGGTTCAGTAACGTTCCAGCATCAGTTGTTTGAAAGGAACTTCATTCCAGGGCAAGCCAAGCCTGCCACCATCCTGAATAATGATGTCTAATTATATACCATTCCAAGCAAACTGTTAATCACAGCTAATTTGATGAATATCAAGAAACTCAGCGTGAGTGAGTCAGTTATGACCATAGGCTATGGGAGGCTGCCGATTACCAAATAAGGGTAGCCAAGCCTAATCACACAGTATGAGACTATGTCCCAGTGGGTTGTTGATGGAGAACGAGAGAGAGGGAGGAAGAGAGAGAGAGAGAGAGAGAGAGA
>JAGFZM010001724.1:355358-379803 GCA_017657215.1 Limnothrissa miodon | reverse complement strand
CATCTCTTGATATGCCCCAGTGGTCGGAGACAACCAGGGGCCTGCCCTCGCTGCCACAACCACTTTGGCTGCGTCTGCTTACTGGCCTGCTTACGCCGAATGACTGGGACAAGATGAGAGGGGTGCTGCCTCACCCTTGGGTAGTTACAATCACTCACATGTCAGATTCAGTCTTCCACAAAGATGCCAGCCAAACTCATACTTATGGATTATAAATGTATATTTGTTACACTTAACTTCTAAAAATAAATAAATGATTCAAATTAATGTCATTGATGTGATACTATCGTATCGAATCGTAAATGTGATTTAAAAAAAATGCCCAGAGCAGAGTATGATCCATTCAAATGACCACACCACAGTCTAGCACATGATTATTGATCTATTATGGCAAAACACAACCCTTTTTACAATATCTGACCCGTAACAAGACTGTAATTTTAATTCTGACACCCTGTTGTTAACCAGCAAAAAAAAAGCAGGGCTACAAGTTCAAGTTGAAGCGATGATGGTAAAATTACAGAGTGGGCTAATGCACGCACAGCCTGGCAGAGGTAGGAAATTCCTTTTAGCCAGAGTGTCGGGAAAAAGGGAAGGTGGGCTTGGTTCACTGACGGCACGCTGGAAGATTTCTGTCTGTCATCAGCGCCTCATTAGCAGCCACGCGAACGTGTCATTTTGATTTTTACCTCTGGGATTGGGGTGGCAAGTCCCTGCAGGCCTGAACCTTTGCCAGACAGGATGTTTAATTGTTGTACCTGTCACCGAGAGATCCCCATCTGTCTATTAAACATCCCAGCAATGCATTTCACACTACACAAGCATATCTGTATATCCAAAACACAGCACAGGTCTTGTTTTTTTTTTTTTTTTTTTTTTGGCTGGCTCCCAGAAAACGCAGCTATATGGTACGGATCGCCAGACTACCACAGACATTCACAAACATATGATTCAGGGGAAATAATTGACCTAATGACTGGTCATCTCCCTCCTCCATGATGTTGGATGCTCTAGATTAAATGTTCCCACACAGTCTGTGTACGTAACCACACACAGGAAGGGTTAGAGTCTGTCTAAGCGAGGCCTTTTCCTGGCTGTGGATGTGACCACGATTGACTCACCCTGACCCCTACCCTATTGCAAAAAACACTTTATAAATACACACAGCCATTCACAAACACATTCACAGACCACCCCTCAACACTCACACACACACACACACACACACATAAATACCATATACAAACATAGCTGACCGCACGAATGCTCACAAAGACAAACAAACTCACACAACTGATAAAGAAGGTGTACACACACTATATACACAATGGAGAAACACACTTAAAATTAGGCAAACACACTCATAGCACATATAAGGGCATATGTGAGCTACATTCCTTCCCTCCACCCTTTCCTATAGGTTGCATACCTATAGGAAAGGGAATGACCTAAAGTAATTTCACTTTGGCAAACATGAATGGAGACCAACTACTTTCACACTTGTTTTAAATCCTATGCTATTTTTTCTTCTCACTTAGCATTACAGAATGTCAGACAACATGTCTAGTTTTACTGTAATGTTCTCTTCTCTTGCTTGTGTGTTGCTTTGCGGTTGTACCTTCCTTGCACTGGATATTTAAAAAAAAAAATGTGTTAACGCCGAGTAAAATACTTCCATGTTCTCCTTACTATACTCCACTTTCCACCAGTCCAACACAAACACTGATGATGATGGCACAGTAACCTATCCACTGGACTAGACACTATCAACAGGAAGCCTATAGGAGGTGGAATCCCTACCAGAGCAATTGAGGGAAAGTTTTCCAATTACACACAAAAAAAACTCAAAAAAGTCAAACAAAATGGGAAGTAGATCAACTAGGAACCAACTCCAGGGCAACTATGTGTTTCAGCTATTATTATTTTTACAGCTACTGTATATGAAAATATAGCATGGCCTTGTCTAGTCATTTGGCTATTTATCATTTTTGACATTTAGAATGCCAAAAGGTAACCCTGATAATTGTGAGAACATAAATTTTAAGAAAGGACAGAGTGCCTCTGTGTGAAATTTGAAAAAAGAAAATGTAAGAAAGTATTAGTGTGTTTAGGCATTAAGGAGAACATTTAGAAAAAGAAATAGACAGACAGACAAGAGAGAGAGAGAGAGAGAGAGAGAGACCCTCTTTTCCTGTGTGTACATTGTGCACAGCTCTGACATTCATCCAAGTGGAGGACCTCTCTCCAGCCAGAGCATTTAAGGACTAGAGCTGGCGACGGCCCTCTTGAGTCCCATAAACCCCTGTGGGCTCTCCCCGCCGGGTCATTCATTAGCCCTAACCCTCACCCAGGAAGGGAAAAAAAGAGGATCAGTCTTCTGGCTGACAGCAAAACACTCACACCACTCATAAAATACTCTCAGACCAGCGTTGCCATGGCACTGTTGCTACACAATAACTCTGGCAGGCCTTCAGTGAACATTGGTGGTACGTTTTCTCCAAAAAAGGCCAAATGACACACATTGATTCCCCCCTCTCTAAGTCTTTGTGATGGGATAGAGACCAAAGCTGTTGACGAGGACATAGAGGTGCAAAGTTTCATGAGGAGGGAAACATGGCCCTTAGATGCTGTGCCACTATGGCAGTGTGTATTAATAATATAAGATAAGATATTTATGTAATAATCATTTATGTGACTTTTCTGTCATATTAGTTTAAGTGAGTTGAGATGTTTGTTATCAGCCTCCCTTTTTCATGCCTTACTACAATGATGCAATGATGAAAAGTTTGCTTAAAAATGACAAGCAACTGATTTCTTTACATAACATTCTAGAGACAGCTCTACTTAACAGTTGTCTATTGAAATTAAAGACTGACACAACTTTGTAAGTTTCCTGCAACACCTTCTTACCCACACAGAGCCTTCAACAAAAAAACTATTTCTGAAAGTAAACTCAAAGTGCACTGTCAACTTGCATATGTGGAATTCTTTTTAATCATTAACCTTCAAAGGTCCTCCCACAGATGGCAATACACACTTTAAACTACCTACATATGGTGGTTTGCGTTCAGAACTCTCAACATCTAATTAAAAGTGAATAACAACTCCCAATACAATAAAATAAAGGACCTAATATTGATAAGTTCGTGCATAGTCATTCAAGAAAGCTTACCCTCTTGTCCGCTCACTAGCAAAGTCTCAGCGTTTAATATGAGCCAGATAAATAATAAAGACTCCGAGGCATCCCAAATGTTTTGAGGACTTGCGTACATGATTCCACGAAGGAACGTATTGCCGAGCACGTAGCTTTTATGCCATCGGGGACAATCACATCTCGAGTACGCTTTCGACACTTCTAGCCCAAGTTTTATTTGCCTGAGGTACTGCATACTTTTGATTGGGCAAAAGTATCCAAGCTTTGTTTTCATTGGCCTACGAAAGTGTCAGTTAAACCACTTGTTTCCGAAATTCCTTCTCCAAATAAGGAACCTGCTTTTAGGAAAAAAAAGGGCGAAAGTTAACTGCGTTCCTCCATACAGACAGACAAGAGAAACAGACGGATCATCTTCCTGCCAGACCCTATTAACAATCTGCCTGTTGTAAAGATAGTGCTGTGTCACACAAGTATGCAATAATAAATAATGAGATAAGAAGAATTAACTTTTGGGCTAATATGACAATGATAATTTTGCGACAGTAACTTGCAACGTTTTGCATGAATTTGTATCTACTAGCCCACTACTGACATCAGTAGTAGCAGGTTGATGCTTCCAAAATTATGTCAGCGTTTGTCTGGCACGATGTCATAGCCCCGCTTATGACTGATCTGCACATAATGTGTGCGTAAAGGATTAGCGTACAGACCCACTGACAAATCCTCTGTATCATATCTCATAAACACACAGATTCCATAATTGCCTAAATATTCACAGCTCAATTTTTAGGGCATGTGACTGCCACCTTCTGGTAGGATGTCTCCCCATGTAGGCTACCCCGTGCAGAAGTGCACACAATTTGATAACAATTTCATTAAACATACCACACTTGTGGTATTAACTAACAGACAAGCGCACACAACTTAACAGTTATAGTAGTTCCAAGTCATTTTTATTGAAGCGAGCAAAGCTACGGAGGGTCTGGACTTGTGAAAACTGGCCATAGCCTACAAAGCTGTCGTTCCGTGACAAATTTAGATAGAAGCTATGCGTGCATAGCAACCTTATTGAAACGTGCCATCAGTTGGTCCTGAATCCGCCGTTAAATGAGGGAAAATAAGAGCAGTTTGACCGATTTACACATCGCGTGCGAACAGACCGCTTCTCGTGACAGTGGGACAGATGCTTCTCAGGCAAGGATCTCTGCCTTCATTGCAGGAAGTGTAGCGAAGCGGTAGGGCGCATGCTCTAAAAAGCTCTCAACAAGCTAAGGATGATTTCGACGCCATAAAAAGGTAAGAAAAAAACGAATGTTTTTGTTTACGGTGCATTTTAGTATTAATTATGTTATTTCGGTTCGAACTAGTGGGATGTAGGGGGTATTATATCGGCTGCTACCCGAACCGTGCGGGACCGAGACCTGAGGGGACGGGACAACGCTGCCGCACGGTTGTTGGTGTGCGTGCCGTCGCACCAGAGACGTCAGTGCTAAACGGAGAGAAAAGAAATACGAAGGCACGTTAAGGTTCAAGAAATAACGTCCGGCGTTGTCAACCTTTGTGACAATGACATGTCGATCTCGCATTCTCTTTAAGTACTTCTCAATGTTCTGTAATCGAGTTTCTAAAGATCAAGAGCAAATGCTGTTGTATGGTTAAATAAATGGCGCATTCCTAAACACGCACGGATAGAGCAGCAAAGCACGCAAAGGGTGTGAAAGCGCAAGCCTGAACTTGGGAACAGTTATAGTTAGAACTCAAAAGAACATGAAAAATATATTTATTATATTGTTATTTAGGTGGATTGATAGTTGAGATTTCACACAGTTACATTTTTCTTTAGTACAACTTTGTTTAAAGTATCTCGCAACGAATTGTCTTTTTAAAGGGCTACAATGTAATAATTACATACAGTTGTGTAACAGAAACATTTATTTATCACACTCATACGTGCTTTGACGGCTGATTATTTTAACTGTTCATGTGCCTCTCATTCGCCCTTATGTGCGTGGAATGTGCACGTAGCCTTCTCTGTTGCACAGTTATGACTGTACATCACGCACTGTGACATTACTCACGCAACAACAGTGCAGCCGGCTTGTAACTGAGGTTTTGGTTGCTAATTTCAACTGGTTGCGTGGTACTTCTTTGTACTTCTCCAAAATATAGTATTTGCTTTTTGTGTTATACTCATATACTCATAGTACAAGTACTTTTATTCCCTATAATGTCATGTCAGTAGTTTTCGTTTCTTTTTCGATAATTAGTTGATCCTTTTGTTGCCATATAGCCTATGCCATGTAGGCTATTCTACTTAAAAAAAAAATTATTCAGCAGAATGCGATCATATGAATGGATATATTTGTTACATGGTAGGATTATTCACTCTTTCTTTAGAGTTTTTTTTATTCTGATGACCAATGCGGGTGTCACCATGTCAATGGGAGACATGCTGATTGTGAAGGGTGAGGAGGGTGACACCATCACTGGCCACAAAGCCCAAGTCATCTTGCACCTTCAGTCAATCTCTCAGGGGTGAGTATGTGGAGGGGATGGGCTACCCCTGCCCTCCTGAACGCTGAGTCAAAATTCGAGTTACATATCTGCTAGTAGAAAACAGATCACATAGCAAAGATGCCCTTAACCATTTTAACACAGTCAATGTCAAAATGTGAAATATGGTAAGGTAGATTGTAAGATGTTAAAATGTTATAATTGAAGTATGGATGCATCTAATTTCATATTCAAAAATATCAATGAAACCAGTTAACTACCAATAGCGCAGTCAACGTGTTTACCTTTGCTTTGTTTTCAGTCATAACATATGCACTGCGCATGCAGAATACCGATCAACCCAACCCCGTGGAATGCTTTGTGCTCTGTGCACACAAACCTAACTGACTTTGTCTCCCCCTGCAGGGCAAATGACGACATTTCAGATACACCCACCACAGTTCTGGCTGTGGAGACGCACCAAGGTGAGAGATGTGTCCCTTCTTTTCGCCACTCTCTCCTCCACAACTCTAAAGACTGTGCACAATATGACACACACACTAGTTTAGTTGACTAATGTCATGTCCATGCTTGCTGTGAATGTGGCTCATCTGCCGTCTGTGATAAAGATCAGTCCTCTCTTCAAAGGGACAGAAAATGCGCATCAGATAACTATATATTTCAGCAATTGAGCCATGCATGTTTAGCATAACACAGCCAGGCATGTTTTGCTGCCCCCCCCCCCCGCCCCCCACCTTTCAACAGAGGACAGCAGCACAGAGGGGGATGAGGTGGAGTATGGATACCCCATTACCTGTGGTGACAGCAGAGCAGTCCTCCTGTTCAAGAAGTTTGTGTGTCCAGGCATCAATGTCAAATGTGTAAAGGTGCATCTAAAACACGCCTTTGTTTTCTTTTTTGTGGCTCTCAATGTGCAACACTCTTCTCTGATAATTCAAAATAAAGTATAGTCATTCATAAGTAGAATTTTAGATCGAAATGCCTCAGGCAACATTTTTATTAGACACACACACACACACACACACAAAAAAAACACTTTCTGATGCTAATGAATGGCAACACCGTTTCTGCCCCCTCATATGTTTTCCATGCAGTTCAACGACCAGCTGATTAGCCCAAAGCAATTTGTTCAGCAAGCTGGCAAATCCACTCTGAAAGACTGGAAAAGAGCCATTCGCCTGGGAGGGGTAATGCTCAGGTAATACAAATAGTTACAAACACTCCACTATACCTTTCTGTGTCTCTTCCCCTCCCTCTCTATCAGGCATGCATTTGATTGTGATAAAGCAATAGTTTGAAGTATTTCAATGTGTAATACATTTCAATGTGTAATACATTTCCTTATTCTTTTATAGTGATAAATTTTCTTATTTGTTTATAGTGATAGGTTTAGGTGACAACACTGCTATGGTTTTAATCTGTTCTTAAGTCCAGTACAGGATAACAGAACTTAAAAAAAACTCAAAGACACAAAAGGCACAGCTTTTCCTAAATGCCTTTGCCTCTATTGTCTGTCACTGTGGTGCAGGAAAATGATGGACTCAGGGCAGATTGACTTCTACCAGCATGACACAGTTTGCACCAATTCGTGTCGCAGCACTAAGTTTGACCTCCTTATCAATAACACCCGCCTGCCCTCCACTGCCTCTCTGCCCACCCCCACCTCACCACTGCCAGGTAAGTCACACACTTGAGCACCTCTCTTGCTACTCACAGGTAAGTCACAAACCTGAACACCTCTGCCATATACTGGACCATCTCTTTAAAGCAGAGGTGTCAAACATCAGGCTGGACCATGTACAAGAAAATTTTAATAGCCTTCTGGCAGCTTCAAATGCACAACATTTCACCTTTGAGCTCACTTGACCACACTATGCCATCTATTAGGCTTACTGTCAGGAAAAGAAGACCAATAATGAGTAGACCAAGTATGAGGAAGTCAGAACATGGACACATTAGGGTTGTGCTTGTGATGAAATATAAATGAACATGAACATTTTTATCACTCAAACGTTTGTGGTCACTCCTATAGACAAGCTAGGGTGGCTCTCTGAGGACAATCCTAATGGTCATATGGCCTATGTTAAAAAGTCAAAGCAACAGTGTTTTTTGAATGTAACAAAATGTTAATTTTTCTAAAAATCTTTGTTTATGATACACAACCTCTGAAAACAAGCAACTGGGAGTGGCATGCTCCTCAAACAATAATGCAGAATACAATGACACATTCATGCCAACAATTTTAGTTAAGCAGCCTATGTTTTTAGTTAAGCTGCCTGCGTCATAAGCTTCATATAAGCTTAATATTTACATGAATGACAAATCAGATGAAGAAAGGCTTTTTTGGCCCTCTCTCCCGTGGATTTCATGGTTATAGTTGTAGTATCTAAAATGGCGAGGTGGAGAAAGCAAAATTGAAATTGAATGAAACCAAAATCACATTTATAGCCAGCTTATCAGTCAATGTAACACACGAAAAGGATCACTAGTTCCTACTTTTCTCTGCAAACAACATGGTTTGTCAACACAGTGTACATACAGTGTGCCAGTATGTGGAGCTAAAGAGGTAAAGAAAAAAGCGTTACAATGTTAAAAAATGATATTGTTGTGTTAAAAAACTATATTGTTGGTGTGAAAGCAGCAGAGAGTTGTCTGATCTGTCAGCTAAATCTAAACATGTCTCTTTGTGTTAAATGGATTTTTTGTATTAAAATCAGTAGGCAATAGCCTGCACTGAAAAAAGCACACTGAATCAGTGGGGATTCAATGGGATGCTGACATACCAAGACAGGATGTGTTTACCCCATCTTTGTAAATTGATCGCTGTGCTTTGATGATGTTAATGCATTTTTTATGATTTCTCACAATGGTAAATTGTCAATCATCCACAGCTTTCTCAGATGAAATGTCACATACTGTACTGTAGGCTATATAAAGGCTTTCTGAGATGATCACTGTGACAGGGTCCATACTTCTTGAGTGTGTCAAATTCAGTGCGTCACAGATCTCTTTTCTGCTATCTTCTCCTTCCTTCTTGAGGAGGATGTGGTGGCCAGATACTACACATGGAAGACAAGTCAGAAGACTCAGGCAGCGTCATGGTGGAAGCACGGACCAGTCACATGATCCCTGTCCAATCAGAGGCCAATGGAGAGATCAAGAAAGAAATAGAGGATGCAGGTGTGCATGATGGAATGATCAATGGTTATGATGTACAGTGAACAAGGAAGAGTGTTTAAAAGTATTAGTATCTATCTATCTATCAACCAACCTAATTCTGAAAAAGTTGGAACACTGTAAATACTAAAAGAATAATTAAATCATACAAACAACATATTGAGGAGAGTCAGCAGGACAGGTCAACTTTTCTTTTTCATTATGCACAAAGCATGAAAGATCTACTCAACAAGGAAGTCGTATTAGCATTACAATAGCAACACACCGTTGAAACTTATAGACTGTAAGAGGTATTTATTTCTTAAAGGAGTGAATGGAGTGAAAGTGCATGGAGTGCATAAGATTTTTCACCAGCAATGGGCTGGAATTTAAAGCATGTTCAATGGGAACACCTACAATGATTTTTATCACAGAATACACTCTTATATTCATGTTGTGCCCCAGGTTATGCTTTACTGCAAATGAATACAATAACATGCAACATGCATGCAACTGAATGAATAACAAGGAATACCCTCTAAACTCTTATTCTGACAGTTTTTTTTACCTCGTGATTGCCGTTAGCTTGGTAATCCTTGTGTCAATTCAGTATTGTTCTTCTTCCACAGCCTTTATTAACTCGGGCCCATCTTTTTTGAGACATCGTTACTCATTTTTCTGATGCAATAGAATTCCCCAGTTTACACTAATGTTATCAAATATATGGCCTGCATGTTTTGAAAATAGTACTTTGTTTTTACTTGTATTATAACTAATGCCTCAACTTGTAGATGAAAGGGATAGGGAAAGAGTGACGTTAGATTAGATCATAGCTATGGAAGCTATTCTGATTCCTCATCATGAGGTGTGTGAGTGTGTGTGTGTGTGTGTGTGTGTGTGAGCGCGCGTGTGTGTGTGTGTATGTTTCTGTGTGTGTTTGCCTTTAGATGAGTCTCTGAGCTTCTGGCAGGGTCTGTCTGAGCTGGGGCTGGTGGGGGAGGTGGTGTCTAGTATCCGCACTGAGCTACTGGCTCTGCTGAGGGGGGTGGAGCAGCGTGGGGAACAGGCTCTTCTGCATCACACAGGTGGGTACATACACACACACACACACACACACACGCACGCACACACTTTTGCTGAAAACTGTATTTCTTTTAGTCTGACCTTTCTAATGATACTTCTGCATGTGTGTAAGATATGGGAATGTCTTCTATTATGTACTGACTACCAGATGATATTTGTGTGTTTGTGTGCGTGTGTGTTTGTGTGCTGGGGTTTTTGTTTGTGTGCATCAATTCATCAGATGCAGCAGTTCTGAGCACGCTCACTCAGATGTTTGGGCTGCTGGACTCAGTCAGGCAGGTTCTGGACGTGCAGCGCAGCAGGACGGCCGACAGCGAAGAGCTGCTCCACAACAGATTAGATGGTGAGGTCTCTACACAAACCACAATGGATCTGTCACCCTCAGTCACATTACCCTCTCTAACCACCAAATACATCTAGGTGTTCATATAAAGGAGTTGAGCTTGCATTCTGCTGGTTGTTAAAAATCTAGATGAATTTAAGGTATTAAGGGATACTTCAACAAATTAATCTCAAGAGCAGATAGAGCAATTTGCCAAAATACAGCAGTTTACCTCATGGAGATTTTGAGCCTTATACTAATTGGCTCTCTACTTCTGTAATTCTGTGACACACTTATTTAAAACACCGCAGACTCGTACATAAGAAACTTAAATTAAAAAACGTAATCAACTGCACTCATGTGCAGGCAGTTCAAGAGGCACATGTGTTTGCTGTTTGGTTTGAGTGCCATTTTGTAAAAAAGAAAAAAAAACTGTGATCTCAGTAGCAGACACACTTAAGTTATACTGTTTTACTATGCAGATTTTCATCAGTATAAGATAGAGTTTCATGCACACTTTTGTAATTATGATGATTGACCTTAGAACTTTGTTAAATTTCATCTACACCTATTGCTATTAGTATAGTATATTGCTTTAAGATTACAATAACAAAGGATATATAACAATTTATTATTGGTATGATATAGTGTTCTCACTGTCTGACCTAATGCTCTCTGTGTGCAAAAGTTCTAGAATGCCAGTTGGACAATCAGAAGAGGCAGCCTCTGGACTGGAGGACCCACCCCTCTTCTCCATTTCCAATCATTGTGCACACCCCCTTGGAGGCCACGGCCTTTGGCCGCGCTGCGTTTGGCAAACGTCCGCGGCTGCAGCGCTCCGCTTCCACCTCCTCGGCCTCAGTCTCCAGCACGGTCGCCTCCTCCGGGTCCCCCTTCACGGTGCTGTCCCCTGTCACGTTCTCCCCTGTGGGGCAGACCCTCTCTGTGCCCGGCCTCCCCATCTCCAGTCTGGCTCAGCTCCCCACAGGCTCCCAGCTCTTTCCCCTCCACTCTGCCTCTGCTTACCGGGGAGGGAAAGCCGAGGTGCTGGGAGTTAGTCCGGCCTCGGGGCTCAGTCTACCAGGCGCGGCCAACCTGAGGCACTCCGGGGCTCTCAGTGCCATGGAGTTGAGGCCTCCGTCCAGGGAAGAGGCGCAGAAGAAGGCAGTGGATGTGGAGGAGAAGAGAGGAGAGCATGAGGGGGAGAAGCAGGAGGAGGAAAGGGGGAGGAGACGAGCCATGGAGGAGGAAGAGGAGGAGGAGGCAATGGCTGTGGACGGAGCGGAGTCTATGGTGGGGGAGAGGAGACAGGAAGAGACGCGGGGCAAAGCGGAAGGCGTGGAGAGAAAACACAAAGCAGCAGGCAGTGCATCCAAGAAGAAGACACAGAAAAGAACCTTCCACTAAACACCAGGAAATTACCATCTAATCCACAATACAAAGGAAAAGGGATGAAAAGACAAGAAGCAATGATGCAAGAGAGAGAGAGAGCGAGAGAAATAAATGACAGTAAATCATGGTTGGCGGTTGTCCAAGTTCAGGGAGTTTTTTTTATTCAAAAATGGCCTATATCACTACCCACCGTTTCTCTTTCACAGGACAGAAAACCACACATGTATAGCCTAAGGACTCTAGAACATGAGACCACTGCCACTTCCTCATCCCATATTGAATGCAGAGATCTGTTGGTGTGGTCTACCATCCCACATATTTAGCTCTTGTATGTTTCTTTTTTTCTCTCTTCCTAGGATGTTAAAGTGACGTATACCTCTACCTATGACTGGATTCAATACTTGATTCTATCTCCCTCTCTGGTCAAAAGTGATTTTAAGCCAAAAAAAATCACTGTCTATTCATGTTTACGCTTTCAGGGTTTTAGGACTGTTTCAACTACACAGCTCTCATGTTGACAGAGTATACTTTTGTGTATATGTGAATAGTTTATATGTTTTCATTACACTTGGAATTTATATTGGATAAATATATACATATATGATGCAGTATATATATATATAGTATACAGGGAATTGCAGGTATTCCAGGCAAGTTTATTGAGTTTAACCTCTACACTTTTCAGCATTTTTGACCCCTTGTAAAAAGGCAACAGACATTTTAAAAACAACAGTATTAGCCATTAGTGATATTTTTGTTTGAGCAATGTTTCTCCATCTTGCACTCAGTATTATGTAGCCCTTGTTTTACAGATAGGTTGGCTCTTGTCACAGTGGTACTTGCTTAGTGTGCGGATGGAATATTAGTCCTCGAATATAAGGAACAAAACCTAAGAGTGGAAAAGGGAAACATTTATCACATCACGACTGGGAAGAAAACTAAGCCGTGGAAGCTGTTACTTGTAAAATTAGTTTAAAGACCATGAATATAGTTGTTATTTATTTCTAGATGCACCTTAGATGGTACCACTCAATTCTGAAGCTATTTGAAATCCAATATTTGGATTGCCTATTAACAAAATGATAACTAAATAGTGACTCTGTGGAAAGTGGATGTAGCATCCCCCCAGCATGAATTCCTTAGGGCAGCTCAAGGCTTAGGCTGTCTTAGGATAAACAAAAAGAGTTTGTGAAAGAATTTTGGTTATTGGTTATTTGCTGAAATTCAGCAAGTCGGATTAGCTAGCAACTAGATATCTTTCTGTTTCCTTGTTTTCTGGAAAGTCTTTAGCATTACAATCAACTAATTAAACAAGCACTTAGTACAAAACTAATCTGCACCGAAATATGTCTTTCTTCCTTCCAGATGTACTGTAAGATATATTTGTATTTATGTGTTTAGTTTATATCTTCATGCGAGAGTGAAACACAAGTGCACTGTTCTGTTCACACACAGCCCCACATGGGGGCAAAGTCATCAATGCCAATATAAATGACAGGGAAAAGGCATTTTTAAAGTCCAAATAAAAACTGTTAAAAAACTATGTGCTTTGTCTCTGTCAGAAGTCTTCTTGTTGTTTTTCTGGTAATTTGGGTAATTTCTCATGTTGTGTATTATGTTCAGTATGATCTCAGTTTAATCTCTGTAATTCTTATTAACTAAATGAGCAGGCCACAGATGTTTACTTTTGGTCTCATTTTCCAGAATCCTTAAGATCTAGACATACCATAGCAGTAGTAAATAACTTTGCTATGCAGGTACAAGCTGCTAGTTTTACTCAATAAAGACCCAGTAAAGCACACACATACTCTCCTAATGATCCTCTTGAGCACAGAATGTGGAAATAACATCTGAAGTTTATAATTTTAAAAATATTTCTATTAAGGAGACTGTTACTAATACTAATATAATACAATAAATGCATAATTGGGTACAATTACATAATCGGCTTGATTTATAAATTGCTCCACATGTAGTTAATTACTTCTGCCTTTGTTTAACTTGCTACCTCATGTTAAACTTCATCAGATTTGGAGTAACTGGTGACTCAGAACTTTTCCCTAACTGTAATTCAAAGCCTGCATTCTGGCTTATGGCCGCCAGATGTCAGTAAAAGCACAAAGTCTATTTCAGGCACAGACAGCAAGTGGTTTTTGAGGCTAAAGTGTCCTGTTGGGCATTTCTTCATCATACTGATCCTTTTTGTTCAATGATTTATAAACCCTGGTGACCTCACCAACATCTCTCTGAACTCTTGGGAAAGTGTGGGGTGGCAGGTCTGACTCACGGGTCTCACCACAGACCACAATGGCATCATCGGGTGGTTTTGGTGGGTATCTGTCTCTGGCTCAAGCTGTGGCTCAGAGTCTCTCTTTAAACTTGCCTCCTGAATATTCCCTGATAGGCCGAATGCCCATGTAATCCCATTTTTATCTATCAAGGAAGTCAAGGTTCAAATGGATTAAGGCAAATTCATGCAGAGAATTACAGCGAGAATAGGATAGTGTGTTGTAGGGCATTAAAGTCGACTGTGTCTTGTGAAAATCTCCCACACACATGCACGCCTACAGACAGAGAGATACACACACTGACACACACCAACGCTCTCTCTCTCTTACAAATAGTTATTAACACATGTACACATGTGAATTATATGGAGAAGCCTTAAATAATAAATTATACATAAAGTAATTCATTATAAATCATTTAAAAAGTTGTAATCTTTAATGATTAAGCCCTTAGTCTGAACAGAACTAATGGAGGACGGTGCAGTGATACTGTATGAATCACTAACTTTGCTACAATATTAAGTTCTCGTTGAGGTGTTGACACAGCGTGCTGCTGAATAGATTAAGAAACTTAGTTTCTTCTTAAATTCCAATTTGCATTTGTAATTGAAAAAAAAAAACAACTGCAGAGGATGCAGGTAGGATGAGCTGCATGTTAAGAACCAACGTTCTTCAGGTCATATGGGAACCGTTATTGCAAGAGACAAAGAAATATGTGGGGGATTATATGATGAGGCTTCACTGGTGCCATTAGTTTATGATGCACGGTTTTATTCAGTGCATTGTGGTACATGGCTTTGATGGGATGATCTATTTAGACATGTCTGTGCTTTTTGGCCTCTTGTGTACACCTTGGTGTACAATACGCATGCACCATTGCATGATTAAGCTCATTTTTTTTCTCAAATAAAAATGTCTTGAGGAAACCACAGCAGGATGACATTTAAAAGTTCTTGCCCTCAGAGCAGCTGTTGACCTACATTCGTGTTTGCCTCCGCCAATATTAAATTAAAAGCTGCAATCTGCAAGACAATCACTAGCCACTTTTTGTATAGAATCAAATAGAGACAGCAGCGATCCATCACTCTTGCACTGCTTCGAGCAACATGCGTTTAAGGGCCCTCCATAAACCAGCGTGCAAATCTTTTTGGGGCCGGAAGTGGGCATCTCTCTCTTGACTGATGATTGAATCATCAGACTGGGATTTTCACAGAAGACATGCTGTACTGCAGTAACTGGATGATACACACCGAGTGGCCTGATCTGATTAGACTGATCTGACGTACAGCATACAGTCAGGCAGTATTATGGCACATACCCATTCCCACTGAGACACAAGTCTTTGATATGATGCGCCACTGACTGTTTATTGTTCAAGACAGTGGGGGTACTGGGTACTGAGGTTTAGGGGTGTGCAAAATAAATCTAATTAGGTTTCAGCTCTTACCAGCATGCAGATACAATGTAGATATACAGATCATTTGTGGGGAAAGAGCTTACAAGAGACACTCAAAGGCAAAGGGTAGACTGCTTTGTTTACCTACAGGATGAGGAGTAAGCATGCCAGTGCTTGCCAAAAGGCCACCATGTCTGTCACTGTGCGTGCAGCATTTAGAACAGGGTGGAGCAAATATCATACATAGCCAGTTCGACATACACTCTCAGTTGTCTTTCCTCAAACTCCACTACAACCAAAATAGATTGAAACCAAGAAATGAAAAACAAATGGACCTATTCAATTAACTACATGTAGGCAAATTAATATTCCTCAGACACCACGCCCTGTCATTGTTTGTGATACTTCATGATTATTTTATGCTTTTGATTTTTTTTATCCATCATCCTTGATTCTAGATGTCGCATGATTAAAAAGATGAGCCCAAATCCGAACCCGTTGGGTTGGTTGGATGGATAATACCATCATTGGTTTTCAGACCGCTGTGCAGGTAGCTGAGGCCTGTTCCTTTGGGTCAATCGAGGTGAGCGGTTGCCATTGCGGTGCCCCTCCCTCAGACTGGCAGTGAAAGGTGACAGGTGAAAAACTGAAGGGAATGAAAGAACGTCGCTGCCTTCAGTGTTACCTTTGTCATTAAAAATCAAAGAGATTGTTAAATGGGTCTGTCCACAATGTACCTTGTCATTGTTCATCAGCGCTGGAATATAGCATGGCGGCCCGGCCCGGTCCGGCACTTAACAATTCCTCCCTCTTGGCTCTAGTAGCCCTGCTCCAGTCCGTGTGCATCTCATAGGTACCCCCGGGGTACAATGTAATAGCTGCTCCCTTGATTAAGCCTGGCAGGATTAGGGAGGTCTAGTCTCTGGCAACATTCATCGTTTGTGCCGCCGCGGGGAAAATACATTTTTAAGTGCCTCTCTTACTAACTATTGTGCATGCATGCATGGGCGTAACCACGATGCCCGCAAGACTTTATTTAAATCCAGTGAGTGAAGCATCTCATGTGTGTTATGCATTTTGACATATCTGCTGTAGTTTTATTTGTACTTTTCGAGAACATGAAAAAGATTAAGACACATAAGTTTATAACCTTACACGGAAAACAACGGATATCTACAACTGGTAGGCTATATGGAATTATGTCGAGTTCATTTATAGGAATCGTATGTCAGGTACTGTGAAGCCTGCTACATAGATATTTGGTCACTGGAAAACACACTTTTTCAAAGGGGTGAGTTGCGCAATTGATCTTTACTCGAATGCGCCACATGGAGGCGTGCGCTCCATACTTTTACGCACGCATGTCACGCGCTTAAAAGTATGCGTGAAAAAATCCCGTTTTGAATTGTTTATCCTGACGTCAGTTAGCAAAGCTTGCGCTTGCCCCTGTGCCGTTCGGAAAGACTGTCTGCTGCGTTTCAATAGGAATCCAGGGAATCGATGGGCTGGAGTCAACAACTTCACAACCAGCCCTTTCGGAGTCGCTGAAATGATTTTTGTTTATATCCCAAACCGGACTACAACGACAGAATGAATACCTGTGCTTTTCTGTTGATTTTGGCTGTCCACATCCACGCCGACGGCATTGAGGGGCCAACAGGTAAAATTCCAGGTTTTCACGAATTTGCGCTCTTGCAAAGTTGTTCCTTTCTTGCTAGGTTTATATCTGTGAATATATGTGCGCAAAGCGTGGGCAAAAATCAGGTTTCGTGTCGCTGACCGAGTGTTTTAAAGTTCTGGGGGACTTGTGGAAGATAAGAGATTCGTTGGATGAATTCGGTTTATTAAAGCGCAATTCTTAAGTAGCTTGGATCAACTCATAAATTACTAATTCAGACATCAACTCTTCTCCGACTCTAAAATGACTTGGAGACTGTGGTCCTGCAATTTCATTGTGTTAGATTATGATAAACGCATTTTTGGAGAGGAGAGCGATGTATTGTGTTTCCAGGACCAGGTGAAAAGGAAGTTCTTTGCCTGTAGCTCCTGTTTTCTTTACCTGCAATGTTCGAGGAAAGATGTGGGGTGGATTGTTAAATAATTTGATTTCGGCTGCACTTTATATATACTGCTGCTTCTAATGACGATGTTCCGCAGGAGAGTTTAATAAAGAAGTAAAGATGCAATGTTATTTTTAAATACATTGCCTGAATTTTCAGAGCGGTTCTGAGTTATCATCTGTGACGTTGTAATCCGTCCTTTTGCACACTTGACTGATCATTCATTTGCCATAGACTACACTTTTCATCAAAATGATATAGTTAAAATGTCAGACCTTCTTACTTTTCTACTACAATTTTTAACTCTACTGTGTTTTAAGACGTACTAACACTTCTGTGAAATTGTGAACGGGCCAGTCAGAGAAGTCAACAATAATTTTCCCCTACCAAATACCATTGTTTTGTAGTTACCCCGAAAAACCAAATTGGATAACAAAAAGAGGATTGCATGGGCCCCCTCCTGTTCCCTTTCAATATCCCGTTGAACATTTAATTCCATGGTTGTTGACAAGTTGCGATATTGTAGTTAGTGTTGGACCTAGTTTCAGTTTTTTATTATTTAATTTGGTAGCATGTAATGCTATTACATGCTGTTTTTAATGCACATATGGCTGTTTTAAAACAAATAGCCTACTTTAATCTTTAGAATGTGATACAATGTACTATTATAAGGGAAGAAAATAATATTGAATCTGTATGTGTGTGTGTGTGTGTGTGTGTTTGTGTGTGTGTGTGTGTGTGTGTGTGAGAGAGAGAGAGAGAGAGAGAGAGAGAGACCCCCCCACCCCCTTTCTCTCTCACACACACACACGAACGCACGCGCACACATACTCACCGAAAAGGGGTGGGGTGGGAGTAATCTACGATAAAACGTCATCGCGAATATTCTCCTCTGTTTCATCTCTGTAGGCTACCTGAGGACACTTAAGAGTTAAGGCTCATTTGAAGAAGCTACTGATTTACCGATATCAAAATGTCCTTCACTGAGCGATCTGCCATGCATCCGCTGTGAGCATGGCGTAATGTAATTTCTGTGTCCTTTTTCATTAGCGTCTTTGTCCAACAAATCCACAAGCTGTTGTCTCTGTCTGACTTTTGTTCGATTAATCCCTCCTTTATCATCTGTGGGCGCCATTTCCGCCAACGTGTTATCTGCTCCAGTTGACAGGCATCCAGAACTTGACCTAAAGTGCATTGACAATAGGAACTGTGAGCTTTGTGACAGACTCACGAGAAGTCTAAATAGTGTGACAATGTTGTCGTTTTAGTTCAGCCTTTTAACCAAAGATTTGTTGTGGGACAACGTTTGTACGAGCAATTGTGTTCCTTTCAGATAATGTCACTCACAGGCTGCCACCTCACCTCATCTACTCTCAGAATAGCCTAGAATACACCGTGGAATGTACACGTTCCTCTCCTAATGTGAGCGCTCGTCTTCTTCCGACGATTAAGCAGGGCAATAATATTCCACTATACAGACACAGTAGACATGATCAAAGATGAGAGATTTGGAGCCATGGTAACTCAGTTCCCCTTTCCCCCCACTAAATAACCTTACCTGGGGCCATGCTGTTGTGTGTCTGTGTGCCTATAGGCTTCAGTGCAGTATATGGTGTGACCTTGGGTGGCTTTATCTCTCTGAAAGAGGAACAAAAGAAGAAAAAGTTTGCTTTTCTGGCTGAGGGTAATACATATTGATCATCTGCACTGAAGGAATATTCCTCTTCATCTTCATCAGGGCCCTGCCTCTCTCACCATATCTCTACTCGTGCGATTTATCTGAAAAAAAAAACTTTCTTCTGTTATGTTCTGCCCCCAACCCCCTCCCAACCATCGTCCCAAGGGCATGCAATATTATTGGTCTCCCAGGTCAAGCATAGAGATATTGGCCACGTCACAATGCGGCACGGGCACCCGAGCAGAACTCACATTGG
Organism: Limnothrissa miodon; assembly: GCA_017657215.1. NCBI lineage: Eukaryota > Metazoa > Chordata > Actinopteri > Clupeiformes > Clupeidae > Limnothrissa > Limnothrissa miodon. The sequence goes on along the minus strand of JAGFZM010001724.1, from coordinate 360,504 downwards.
TAAATGATTTCTGTAATGAAGCGAGCAAGGCATATCATTGAGACGAATGGTTTGAATTATGAAAATAATTAAACCACATGAAGATAATTAAAAGAGCTGGGATGGAACAGGGAGGCTGCACCCGCGTTGTCTTACGCTGTCGACTGAGATTTGGGACGTGAGAGGGCTCATTGCACTGTTTCACAACCTCTTTTTTCAGGTGTCAGGAGTTGTTTTTTTTTTTTTTTTAACTCCCACCAGTGACACTGTTTCATCTTTTAAAACGGTGTAGAACAGCATGCTGGGGCGCTCTATTGCTGACAATTAATGGGAGCGGTTCATCTGCCTCATGCTATTACTGAGAAAGAGCCCCTTGAGCTTGGTCCCTCTTGATCATGAAACCTGTTCTAGCCTTCATCTGACAAAAGGGGGAAGGAATGCATTCAGTGGCTCAGACACGTACCTATGAGACCCACACTCCTCTGAATGGGATTACTACTTCTTTGTAGTATCTTCCTGCGCTGGAACAGTGTCAATAGCATAGCTTTAATTGATTATAAATGATTATTTATATATATTCATGTGTGTTCGGGGAATGTTGATGTGGTTGTGGTACAGTCTCTGGCCTTTGCTTGCTTTGGTTATGAAATGGAGGGCCTGTCATTAAAGCTGGGGGAGCTTTTGTTTGAGTGTGCCAGTATTCCTAAAGTTGGGCGGAATGCCTACCCAGTGGACGGCCTGGCACCGGGTGGGCATTCTCGCGTTGTGAGACGCCGTCCTGCATGGAGCCATGTGATCGGACACGCCAGAACGTGCAACTGAACCCGAGCCAGAAGTCTACCACCATCCGCAGTCATCTACGCATGCAGTGTTTCTATCTCCATTTAATAACACATTTCATGTCTGGCCTCAGGCAGGAAAGCCCAGGTGCTCAAGAGCTGAATCTTCCCTTTGTATCTTCCCTTTGACTGTCTGCCATCATCCGAGAGGAACCTAGCCATGAACTTGTCTTATGTTTATGAGGGTTTGTTGTTGGGAGAATAATAGGAGACCTCGTCACAGTGTGTGTGTGTGTGTGTGTGTGTGTGTGTGTGTTCGTGTGCTTGTGTGTTTGAGAGAGCGAGTTTTAAAGGTCAGCAATTTATTGGCTATGATTTAATGGAGTGTTCAAGTGTTCAAGGAAGAGTCACACTTTTTCTGAGACAGAGACAGACAGCTCTGCGCTGGGTGACGGGAGAGAACCTGTGAGGCTTCTAGTCTAACAAAGCAACATGCCCAGGGCTGGGGCCAGGCTGAGTCACGTCTGACGGGAAAAAGGAGTGAAAAGACAGAGAAAAAAAACAGAAGGAAAGAAGGGGGAAAGTGAAAAAAAAAAAACAGGTCTTTGTGTTTATTGAATCTGGAACCATTGGTTCATTCCTCTCGGGTGCATCGACGGCTTAAAAGCCAGATCTGTTCAAGGAAGAGAATGATGGAAACTTGGCGAAAAATGAAAGGAGAGGAAAGGGGAAAGGGAAGGCGGTGACTCCTGTCTGGGATCTGCTGAAGATATGCTGTAGTAATAGCAAGCTCGTCACCAGTCAGGGACACTGCATATCAGAGTGGTTTTAGGCCCCCTTCCCTCCTTTTCTCTCTCTCCCTCCCTCCCTCTCTCTCCCTCCATCTCCCTCAGCTCTGTCTGGAGTTTTTAAATCAATCTTGAGGGACTCAGCATGTGCCGAAGCCTCCGGTGCATGTAGAAGAGCTGCGGTGGGCTCTCTGCATGATGTATGTTAACACCACTATTTGGCGGCGCACCAGGGCTAGCAGCAGGCAGGCGGGGGAAACACATTGGGCCCCCCGCCACATTAAATCAGACGCCGCAACGCTGAGCGCACATGCCCGTCCGCTGATTAGCACAACCCCTGGCCAACATGTGGAGAATTATGCGCTCGCTTGTCCGGAGGAGAGCATCTACACTTTTTAAAAAATTGTTTGCTCTCGTAGTTGCCTCCAGTGAATCGCAGTGTGTTATTTGAAGGAAGTGGTTCGAAAACACATTTGATTACACAGATTTGATATCTCTAGGGGATGTGTGTGTATGCGTGTGTATGTGTGTGTGTGTTTATCTTAATGCCAGAAGTGGCTGTTATCTGTCTCTTGGTAAAGCTTTTTTGATTGGATTTAGAGAAAAAAAATATTTTTTCGAGTGCGGTAAGCACTAAAGCCAAAGACAGTTATTGTCTCTCCTCAAAGCACACCCCACCCCACTGTCACAGTGATCTCGTAATAACTACCCTTAGAGTAAAGGCCAGGCATCTGATGTCAGCCTAAACTTCACACAGCGCTGATCTGCGGGTTCTCCTCTTGTGTTGTCGGAATATCATTTCCACTGAATATCACACCTCCGCTCCTCTTCCACAGTGCTGCAGGCCGTAAGGTCTCTTTGTGTGGGTCTTTCTCTTTTTTTGGGTGGGGGTTGTTGTTGATCTCCAGGTATCACTCTTTCTCCTTCGCAGAGTCCTTTGTGCTGCGGTAGAAAGGCCAAGTGTGAGGTCATCCCTGCGGCTGACAGTGATGTGGCGGTACAATACAATATATTCACCTGCTGTTGTCTGAGCAATGACTGCTTTCACAGGTGTGTGTGAAAAGGCCCCAGGATTTACCTCCTTAAGCACCCTCCCCCCACCTCTCTCTCTCTCTCTCTTTCTCTCTCTCTCACATACACAAACACACACACACCCTCTATACCCTAGCCTGCCTCACATGTTTGCTTGAATGAGAATGATCAGGATAGGGTGGGTGGTGGGTGATGGTTTGAGCTCTTCAGGAGTGAGCTTCTCTTTTGAGCTCATGTGGCTGAAGGTAAGCTGCAAGGGTAAAGGAGATCCCCCCCTACACACACACACACACACACAGACACACACACACACACACACACACACACACACCCACACACACACGCACGCACACACACACACACACATATACACACACACGCACACAGTCCAGCCCTTTCTTTTTGTGCAGCAGGTCTAGCCCCAGTCCCCTTTTTCTTCCTCTAAGCTCAGCGGGCAATCCCTCTCTACCTCCATGCCGAATACAGAATAAGTAGAGGAGAGGAAAAAAAGAAAGATAAAAGCCTTGCAATGTGTCTGTGTGTGTGGGAGAGAGAATTACACATGACACCTGCTATTCCGGGGAAGGTCAGATGGAGGAGAGGTCATCACAGCAGAATTAGGAGATGCACAGATATGGCCACTGGAAGAATAGTCCTCCACAAAAGACGTTGGAGTGTGGAGCATCACATTTCAGTGCTCTGCCTTCTCAATGAATCTACTGCATATGGCAGTGCCAAGTTCAATCGAGTATTTATTGCACTGTGGGTCGATTTTGCACCCTTAATCCGTGTTTGGTGACGGAATTAATTCCTCTATTGTTTTTCTGAAGTCTGGCAATAGGCTTTGGTTGGGTTATTAAGCCTGTATTTGCGTTTTTAATTTGTATTTGTGTGTGTGTGTGTGTGTGTGTGTGTGTGTGTGTGTGTGTGTGTGTACGTGTGTGTGTGTGTGTGTGTGTTTGTGTTCTAGTTAAGACCTAACCCTAGGTTAGGACTCTCAATGCAGGTTTAAGCCAAGTTCAACTTATGTGTGAAAGAGTGCTAGCATGCAAAAAGTCATTTTTTTTCTCTGGTATGGTCTGTTTAGAGTTTCTTGTTTTAACCACTTTGGTTGCGCTGCTTTGGTTCATGTATGTGTTTATAAAATGCTTCTGCCTTGGTCCATGTGTGTGTCTTCATCATTTTCCCACTGCCTTGAACGTAGCTTGTGAGTCTCAGAGCCCAGCTCATCTCAATCAGTTGAGTGGATGTCAGGTGTAGGAAATAGAGAGTGTGTGTGTGTGTGGGGGGTGTGAACGATGGCCTGAAATGTAAATATTTCCTTCATCTCAATACGCCATGATGATGACCATACCCTTCTTTCTCCTGGGCCCCTGGCTCGCTTACTGGCCGCCCGCTGGGGTCCCATACATTACGGGTGCTAGCGTATGCATAAAGCAGGATTTATGCCCGTCTGAATTTGCCAAACTGCTGGCGTCTGACCTTTCACAGTGTGTTTTATGACCTGGGCAAATGGAAATGGACTTTTATAGGGTTCCTTATCAGCACAATGTTTTTTGTGTGTCTGTGTGTGTGTGTTTATTTGTGAGAAAACGCATAGGTGTAAAAGTGTATTTATGTCCTATTTAATGTATGTGGGTAGTAATGGTGATGTTTCTGTGTATACATTTATGCTGGATTGGTGATGTGCTATATTTCTGTGAGTGTGTGTATGTGTGTGCATGTGTGTTTGTGTTTGTGTTTGGGGGAGGGTATGTGTGCGTATGTGTCTTTGTGTAGGTGTGTGTTTGGGTGCGTTCGCAGTGGAGCATGGAGATGCTCTGGGCACTATCAAAGAAGAAATAGATCTTTTGGTGACCACTGAATCAGTCCTGTCATCTTTGCCCACATGCCTGTGGGAACGGAGGATGGATAGTGCCCAAGGGGCGGGAGAACGTGTGTGTGTGTGTGTGTGTGTGTGTGTGTGTGTATGTGTGTGTATAGGTAGGAAGTGCACTAGGTAATATAGCCTATAGACTATTTTTGTTCTGTATGTGTGTAGGTGTGTGTGTGTGGGATGTGTGTTTGTGTGTGTGTGTGTGTGTGTGTACCAAAGCCCTTAGAGGCACTTAGAGGAAACTGAGCAGGGAGATTAATAGTGATGCCCCTCTCCCCTTTCACAAGAGCCCGCCCTGAGAGGTGATGCTTTGGGACCAGTCCACATTATATTAACGCAGTATCGATTCCAGAGACCCAGCAAGGTCCATTTCGCTCCGATTTCATCAAAACCGCACATGGGACATGACCCAGACATCCTACATAAATAATACAAGGATTTCAACTGAGGGTCTAATATTGAACCTTTACATGTAGCCTAGGGGCATGCAACTAGACACCAGGGAGTGGTGGTGGTGGGGTTGATTTTCAAATACTTCTTTTTTTTCTAAATAGTTTTAGGTCTTATGTGGTGTAGTGCTATAGGAATGTATGTGTGTATGTCTGTGTATGTGTGTGTGTCTGTGTGATTACGTCATTTTTCTGTTGTAGTTGCCCTCATTGTAAAGGCATCCATTGGGAGTGCTTAGGAGA
>JAGFZM010001724.1:299669-310248 GCA_017657215.1 Limnothrissa miodon | reverse complement strand
GTGTGTGTGTGTGTGTGTGTGTGTTTGGGAGGGCGAGCAGTAATCACCACACTACACACAGTTGTATCTTTGGATACATTTCGAATAACAGTTAGTTCTCTCTACAACCTCCAGTCAGCCCATGTCCCAAAAAAAAAAAAAAAAATCAGCCAGGCATCGGCGATAATTAAGAAACATTTCCCTTTGGGTCTCATTAAAGCTAGTGGCTGCTTTCAGCAACGTCTGTCCAAACCAAAAGCCCGACCCCAGGCCAGGTGGCCTTGGAGGCTCCAGTATGCCCAGGCTGTCATGCACCAATGCTGGGCGGCTAGAGCTGGGTGAATGGAGGCGAGAGATAGAGCCTGCAGCCTGAAGTCTCTGGATGAAACACGGTTCAGGGAGATCCCTTATGTGAGTTTTAGTAACACACACAAGAGGGAGAGGGAGAGATATAGAGAGAGTGTCTGTGAGAGAGAAAGAGAGGGAGAAAGTTATGTCCTTGGACTGCATATATATATATATATGTGTGTGTGTGTGTGTGTGTGTGTGTGTCCGTGTACGAATGTGTCTACCTATGATTGTGTTTGTGGAACCACAGCAGACACTGTTTGTTTTTGTGTAGCATTGCATTCTGGGAAGTGTGCATTGGATTTGTTTTTGTTTATTCTTTTTTTTTCTCACTCATGCTTGTTAGGTCTTTTGCCATAAGACTCTTGCGCACACACAGGCACTCTACAACAAACACACACACACACACACACACACAGTGTTTATTCTCTACTTCATCACAGCTGGTGCTATACTATCCCCCATCAGTTCTGACCCAGTGGTGGCGTATAGCTTCTGCTACGGAGATAAAGCTATTTACAGTGGGGTTGGATTAACGGGCTAAAGAAATGCCCACCAGTGAGAGAGATAGAGAAAGAGACAGAGAGAGAGAACAGAGAGAGGGAGACTCAGCCCAACAAAGTAGATAGTGGCTCTTACGTGGGAAGAGAGTGTGAGCTGAAAGGGAAAGAGCCTCTGTACTTAGTCAGGCGGCTATGCGACTTGGGTGAGGAGATATAACTTAATTTGATTTCAGGCATTTGTTTACAGCATCTGTGGATTTCAAGACTATGTTTTTTGAAATAGGACAAACTCCTTAGAGTCACTCAATAGACTCTGTTTATGCTTTCACTGAAATCAAGTGACTTTCAAGTAAGTCGGTGTCTGTGTGTCTGTGTGTGTGTGTGTGTGTGTATGTGTGTGTGAGGGAGAGAAAATGATCAAGTAAATGGGGCGAATTGCAAGCATCCTGCTTGTCGAGAGACCAAACTTCATTAGCCTGCTGTTCAATTTATGACTCCGACAATCCCAGCAGTCAAAGGGTCAGCTAAGGTTGCTGCGCAGCAGGCTTTGTGGCACCATCATCACCCAGTTAGCGCACACACCGTGGCACTGCTCTCCGCTCTGTGTGTCTGGGGGCGGGGGGGGGCTGGGAGATCACATCCAGAGCAGAAGGTCACCTGCTTATGTGTGCAATTTAATCAAGTCAATCCCAACTCTAAGCAGATACACCTCATGCTCTATATTGGTTTTCAACCCCCTCTCCCCTCCCCTTTCTGCGTGTGTGTGTGTGTGTGTGTGACAGCACACCGAATCAGTCAGCTCTTAACTAGCAGTCAGCTTCCAGCCTCTTAGCTCGCCGGGCCAGATGCGCTGTGTCTTTGCTCCACGCATGCGCGTTCTCCCGCTTTAATTCCTCTGTGCAGTGGGAGCACCTACCAATCCTCTGGGGGTGAAGGAGAGCTGCGTGGCACAGCTGGTGAGGCTCGTATGGTCATTATCAGCCCTGGCCAGCCTCCCAGAGCCATCCAGTATATCTCTGCACATCTCTCTCTCTCTCTGCCTCTATCTCTCCATCTCTCTCTTTCTCTGTCTCTCTTTTGTTTTGAGCATGTGTGCTCTTGCACGCCTGCCCGCACTTCCAAGCACAATTTCCTGCATGCAATGAGCGCAGGTGAACGGCCATGTCTTTCTTACAGTTTTGAGATGGAATTACATTCATCCCCAAAGCAATTTCCAAGACAGGTCAGGTAGTCTGATTTCTGAATGCACCTACATGTGTGGGGGTGGGGGGGGGGGGGGGGGGGGGGGTGTTGGTGGTACTGTTAACTTTGTTTTGAACAAAGGAGAGATACAGAAGGAAAGCTGATGTACCGCCACACATGTGGACAACCTCTGTCAACACAAGTCTGTGAGCTCAGAACTTCTTAGCCAATGTGAAATGTATACTCACTCAGATCTCTCAGTTTTTTTTTTTTGTTCACTATTTCCTTTTAGGTGATATAAAAAGCAGACATGATTAAACAGAAAGTCATTCTCAATGATAACATCTAAAAGGAACAGATGTAGGACACTTAAAAGCGAGGGGAAGAAAAGAGTTTCAAATGCACTGTGGAATGCTTAGTGATCTATGCTTTTTAGTTGCTCTTTTAGGTGATGAAATGCTCATTAACGCCTGCTTCTGCAAGTACTGCGAGCTGAAAAAGGTCTGTTTTGAAATTCTAGAATATACTCTAAGCCTCTCTTTTCTCTCCCTGCAGGGTCATTTACAGATAATGGCCAACGAGAGTGTAATTGTTTGGGTACCGTTTAGGCTGCTGAAAATAGATGAATGGTGATGTAAATCTGTCTTGGCTGAAGTTCACTCCAGGGGACACATATCACATTTATTAACTCTGTGAAGGTTGGACCACCTCGCTATTGCAATTTAGTGGTAATATTTTGTTGAATAGAACACCCTGGAACTTTGATCCACTGGGAAAGTTCACTTGATACAAATTGGAGTCCATCATGTCCAAGTTGTTACACCAAGTTCTTTTTTTAAAGACCGTGAAAGTAAAAGGCGAGAGTAAATTTAGTTTTTGTTTTACTCCTCTACTCTGCTTGTTGCAATTTTGTTCTATTCAGCATTGTAATTTAAACACATTGACAGACCGCGTCATTGTAAATGACATCAGCTTCACAGTGATGAGCTGTGAACAACCATTATTATTTGCTATACGCACACTGATATCCGTGTTAGTTGTAATTTAGTATCGACATTACCCAGAGCGATTTCTTCTTATCGCTTGTATAGACACAAATATGGTGCAATAATGATACAGCCAATGGCCTGCGTGAAAAAAATACATCAATTAATTGCCTCCGTCTCCATCAAAGATGGATAATTTATTTGACGAAACGGATGCATGACATGGTTTTGCAAGTTTGTTTAATGCACTTCCTAGAAGGTTATTTCAAAACCCTGTTGTCAGTATGTATTGGGGGCATGTTGTGTCAAAATGTGAGCCTTTAAGGCAAAGGCAAAAATAGACTTCAGATCCATGTTCTTGCATACCTTGCATATTTGCATATCAAGTTTAGCTAAACAGTATCTAATTCATTGAGGTTTTTGCTGGTTGTTAATAGTTATCTCATTTGCTATACATATAGGTTAAAATGATCAAACAGACCCTATTCAGTGCTGGAATGAGAAAGAGCATATCTGATCGTACTTATCGTAGCTGTGGTAGTTATCTCTTTGGTCACCTTTTGTAAAGTGCATTCATAAACAAACATGGCTTTCTGTCTAAATTGGCACCCTTCTCTAACTTAGGCTTTCATCTAACATCAGTCCCACCATACTCTTCAGCCATGCAGTCAGCCTTTGATGTGGAGCAGGTTGTAGGGGGTAATGAAACCTGGTACATAATAAACTATTGTATGTATCGTATGTATGTACAGGAATGCCACCCTAAAGACATCCCATATGGAGACATTAATGGGGGAATTAAGAACTAATTAAAAGACAATTTAAAAGACAAAAAAAAACTTGGACTGAAGAGATAGATAAAGCAGAAACAAAGCGTATTGAAAAAATAATAAAGACGATGATGGAGAAGATTGTTTCTATCTCCATTTGTATTTGGCACATATGTCGGAGCTGACAGACAGACCTCCCTGCAGTGTCTCTGGCGTGCTCTTTAATTTGACATGTCTCATCCCGCGTCAGCGGAGAGAGCTCCTATTGAGGCCTGACATTAAGGTGCACCGAGGGGAGAGGAGGCACCCGCTGCGCTGCGTGGCTATGCTAATGTGCACCCCCGCGGCGATCGCCTCATGCTAATTAATGACACTTACTAGGGGGCCAGACATGGGATGCAGATGACAATGGGATGGAGGACGACGATGATGAGGGGATTGGGGGTAGGGAGGGATGGGGTGGTTGAGGGGGGGTGGGGTGGTTGTTTAACAGGATAATTGAGATGGAACAGGGCGTCTGGAACACAGCAGGCCAGGTCACCTTGACCAGCATGTGTTTCTGCAAGCCACTCAGCACCCGGCACTCCTTGGTGTGCTCTTTGATGAGGAGAGCGCCGAGTGTTTAGAGAGGAAGAGAGGGAGAAGGAGGTGGAGGTAGAAGTGGAGGAGGAGGAGAATGAGGCACACAAAATACCATAGTGCTGCTAGTGCTGGATATGTGAGCTAAAACTGAAGTGATATGGGTGTACCAATGTGTGTGTCTATGTGTGTGTGTGTGTGAGTGTGTGTGCTTATGTGTACATGCGTGTGTGTAGTATTAGTGTGCACTGATATGGTTGCTGTGCTCCTAACCTAGCACAAACAAACTGTAGACGTGTTTCTGGTTGTGTCTTTCTCTGCCTTTACCTTGACTTCTGTTGACGTCTGTTTGTGTGACGGCGATTGCACTCAGAACCCTTGCTCTTGTTATGCTTGGCATTGACCTCCTAGTAGATCCCCTACCCCCCATACCCTCCAGACCCCTCCATCCCCTGCGGCTTGGGAGACGCGGTCCTCATCCTCCCCCTGTTAGACATGGACTGGATTATCACGGGGGGGACAACGCAGGGCACAGCATGGGTACACCGAATCCAGGTCATTGAGTATTTGACATGGATCAGTTGTGGAAAGAAACACAGAACATAGGAGATGTAATTGAAGCAGAAACATGCAACATATAATGAAATGCAGACCTTGGGGATAAAGTGCAGGGATTTCTCCACTCCCTCCCGAGCCCCCACCTCTTCCCAACCCCACCCCCAGCCACTTCAGCGGAGCTGCTCTGGGGAAGTATACTGTTGTTTTTCCTCTGTGGACAAAGGGACCCCCTCGAGATGCTCTTCGGCAGTTTTGAAATTTCAACAAGACCGGCAGAAACACTTGAAAGTGATGCAAATTTCGGTTGAGCCTTGGTGCTATTCCAGTGACGCCTCTGGAAATGCTTGTTTCTGTACCCAAAATGGCTCCAGGTGAGTGCTGGTTTTCGGGGTGTGTGTGTGTGTGTGTTTCATGAGAAACTGCTGACGGGGATAGCTTTAGGGCTGGGTGAGCATGCACGCATGCGCACATGCGCTCTCTCTCTCTCACACACACACACGCACACGTTCCCCTGTTGTGCTCTCAGAGGCTGGTGTTTTTAATCAGAGGTCGAGCTGCTGCCTGTGGGCACTTTTGAAGCAGTGCTCCATGGAGACCATGCCAGCGCCACCACCATCTGTTTGTGGATTCATTGCCCCGCTCCAGTGCTCCACAGTTACACACACACAAACACACACACACAACAGTGAGCTGGGCCATTATACACTTGGGTAACGTGACAAGTATATGCTTTTGTTTAAGTGTGTGTGTGTGTGTGAGTGTGTGTGTCTGTGTATCTGTGTGTGTTTTTTTGTGTGTGTGGCACACTCCAATCCTTCATTCCTCTGTAATGACATCAAAGACAACTGTGTCAGGTTGAAGAAATTTTAGAATGCAGCAGAGATCAAATGGCTGCACAAAATGACGTTCGCAGTTTGAAGACCACTGTCTGAGAGTTTGTAATCAGTGACAGTTTACTTTATGGATAACCTCAGCGTCAGTTTCTCGAACTTAGTCAACATTGGGCATGGTATCACAGCTTGAGTCATGCCTTGCTTGCTCACTCCCGCCAGTGGGCAGTTTGTGTGCAAACACCCATTCTCCTCTCATCTGCAGACAGCCAGACTCTTTGTGAAGTGCCCATCATGACACCTCGCGCGTAATGAAGTCCTCGGCATGGCGGAGCAGGCGGCGGCCGTCATTTAGTCATAAGGGCCCTCTCTGCAGACGGGAGGGAAATGCCATGTTTGCGTGATTTCCTCTGTCTCTCCTGCCACTTGTGTCGCACAGCGAGTGACAGCAGATAAAAGGACGCCCTGGTATCGGATTGTGTCTTTTACTTATCTTTTACTCGTCCACCAGGCGTAACAGCTTTCAGCAGACATGCGTCACAACCAAATTTGTGCCTGGAGATATTCCATACCCCACCATCAGCTTTGAAGCACCCTGTCAACTCTCGGAGATCCAATGATGATGAAGCCTTCATCTTCCTCCCTGTCTGCCTTGGCCACTTTTATGTGTCCTTCTTTCTCTCGCGTATCCTCTCTCTTTCGCTTTCCTCTTGTCTCTCCTTCCTTCTCCCTCAGGTGCGGACTATTTCTGGATGGAATTACCATAATAACCGACGTTGTGCACACCTTGCTGTCACCGTAATTGATATGTAGACTCGGCTGCTGGGCGGAGTCATTTGCATATAATCGCGTTAACTGATATGGTAATGAACGCAAGGGGGCTGATGCGAGTGTAAAGCTTCTTCCAAGATGGATAGCTATTTGAATTATACACAATAAGCAATATATTATGTCAGGGGGTTGCGTGGGAAAGAGTTGCTCCTACGTAGTATATTTTTCTCCTCCCCACTGACTTGGCTCTCTGAGGTGCTCCAACAGCACTGCTGCTTTGGGTTGCTAATGTGTTTGTTGTCCGGGCAGTCGATTTAGGCACTCGGGAAGAGGAGGCACACACACAAACACTCACACACACACACAGACACACACATACACAAACACATTAACAAAAAAAAAAACATGAGGAGAAAGTTCTAATTGTTTGCTCCCATGCTCCCTTGTGAGTCACTCCCCAGTGAGTTTTAGCTCTGGTGTGTGAATGCTTCGTAAATGTTGCCACCTGCAGTTTGTGTTGGCTTCACTGGCAGGTGTTGCAACAGATGGCCCCTGGTTGGCAATAAACTATGCTGGTATGCCACTTACCTTGGCACACCTCAATGTGAGACAGAGACTGTGATCAATATGGCCGCTGGGTAAGGACAAGGCCCGGTTGATGCCAGGCTGGTCATCTGTGTGGTATTGTCTGGCTGGTTGAGACTAATGCCTGTTGGTTTAGGAGGAGTGGGGGCGAGAAAAATGGTTGCCTTGTCAAGGTCTTGACGTACGACTGCGCCAGATTTAGCAAAAATCTGTTAATTCCAGACAAGCAAAATGGTGGCCCTTCTTCGTCAATGGTACCATCTGCTTTGTATGCGGCTGCCATTGTGCATGAGCAGACTGCCAATAATTAGCTACTTAGCTCCACAGAACTTTATTATTTTCCATTAATACTAAGGATAAGCTTAGTGCCTTTTAAATTTGATTTGGCAAAAAAAAAAAAAAAAAATCAGACTTCAGACCTCGACGGCACCGCCCCCCCCTTCCCCTCTCTGAGGAAGGCTTTCAATAGAGTGAAAAGACTCTCCATCACATTGATTCTTTGAAAAAGCACTTGTGTAGTCTCAGCTCAGACCTTGAAGGAGGCACACTCACTCTCTCACGTGACAAGACATGTTTCTAGACAGAGAATTCAAGAGGTTGTTTATTTATTTATTTATTTATTTTTTTATGCGTTTTTTTATTATTTGAACCCAAAACATCACTAAAATGTCATCGTGTTTGTTACATGGGACTGATGTGTAATGTTCACAGCCAAAAATAGCGAATTTTGATGTGGTATTTTACTGGCATTATAGACATGACTGGGAACTACCCTTTTTTATTTGTGTTTGGTGGGTAGTGGGAACCACTAAACTCTGGGCTGGAAGGATGAGGCTTTTGGCCTCTTCCACCCACTCAAAGCCAGTGCCTGTCAGGTGTGTGTGTGGGGGCTTCGTGCTGGGAGAGAAAATACAGCCTCCACATCCACAAGACACACACAGGAGACTCAATAGATCTATTGCCATGCAAAGCAACGCATACCCCTTCCACCCACTCACTCAAACACACACACACACATTTCTTATCCAGCTGGCTTGAAATCTCTCATCTGTTTACAAATGGCACATTGACGTGACAGTAACACTAAGAGGAGGAGGGGAAGCAGAGGGAGCATGCAGCACTGTGCCTGTATCTATGAGGCTGGCATCAGACCATGACAGCCGGCAAAACATCACTGGATGTCACCAACACACAAACACAGGAAGCGGACAGGAGAGTGGAGAAGTCCCTTGTATTTTGGGTGATAATTGGCTTCCTTTTCTCTAAGTCTTTCTCCTTCTCCCTCCCTCTTCTTTTTCATCATCTGCTGCTGCGTTGTTTCCTTCAACTGTTTCTTCTTCCTCCTGTTTTTCTTCTTCTTCCTCTGTCCTTAGTCTTTCAGGATCACATTCATAGCACAGTCCAGTGGCATCAGTATGCTGCAAGAAGAGCCCTAGCTATATATGGGCTCTAAAAAAAAGACACTTGGGGGATGGAGTAGGCATTGCTAACCATTTTATCCATACCAGTGTGTGTTTGGATGTAGGGTGTGGATAGGGTTTTTGGCACTATATCAGTGTTAATGTCTTAATGAATGTGTATCATCCATTTAAAATTGTATACAACAATATGTTTACTGGTTGTTAGCTATGCTTTGGTTCACAAAGAGCCATGAGAAAGCAGTTCCTTGGTAATTGGCAAAAATATAAAGCTTTGTGGACAGAATTTATGGCTATCATTGGTTCATGTCTCAGACCAAGCATGTACAAAATGAAAACATTGAAAATATTTTGCAAAAGCAGATTCAAATCCACTGATCTGTGAACTTCAGGCAGGCAGTAGAAACTAATCATGGTGATGTTATGTTAAAAAAAAAAAAAAGGGAATGTGTGTGTGTGTGTGTGTGTGTGTGTGCGTACATGCACGTGTGAGTGTATTTCTGTGTTACAGAGCAGGATGTAATCAGAAGACTTCGAGAGAAATCAGCCAACTTGGTGAATGTGTGTGTGTGTGTGTGTGTGTGTGTGTGTGTGTGTGTGTGTGTGTGCGTGTGTTAGAGAGAGAGAGAGAGAGAGAGAGAGAGAGAGAGAGAGTGTGTCTGTGTATTGGCTTGGGTTTACTTCTCGCTACAAAAAAAGCTCAAGTAAGCAGTGAAATTCCAATGGCTAGTTTAACAAGGTGCTTTGTACCGATTATAACAGAATTGAATTATGGTTTTGTAATCACAGTTTGTTAGTCTAATTGCTTGTTGCAACTAATTATTGTACTGCTTTGTGCATCTAGGAGGCATTTCCTCCCCGACGGGGAACAGAAAATCCTAAGAAACATGGCGAATCGATTGTGGGTGAATATATCCTACCTAGCTGATTCAATTAGCCAAGGATCCAAAAGAGTTCTGCCCTGCCGGTCATTGTTCTTCCAAACAGCAAACAAGCAAACACACAAACAAACAAACATAAATAGTTACTCAGGGACATTGCATCTGGGTGCTTCAGTGCTTCTTCTTTCTTTTCTCTTTCTCCTTCCCATCTTCCCATCTTCCCATTTCGCATTCCATCTTGCTCTTCGACTCCATCTTGTGAGAGCTTGCTTATGAACGACTGCTGGATTATCCAGCAGGGTATGTCTGTGGCTGGCAATAGCTGCTTGCTCAGGCAAAAATGCTTTTAACAACAGCCTTGTGTGTCTTTGAAAGAGCAAATCTATCTTCTGTGGGAGCAGGTGGCATCTGCTTTATTATGGGATTCTTTTTTGTTGATGTTTTTTGCTCCACAGTCGTTCAGTCGTTCTCGGGTTCTTGAGCAGATAAAAGCTGTTGTTGAAGATGTGATTGCTCAGCTCAGAAGACATTCCACTCTGTTACTAAAGGTCTCTTACGTAGTACCCAGTATTCAGATGGGGGTTGAAAGCCAGACTGAGGGTGGAGTATAAAGATGTCCATCAAGATGTATTATGAAAGGCTTACTTTCTCACACACAATGATTTTTGTTGTTCTTGTGGCAAGTTTATTCTTGCTAGTTTTCCCCCCAATTTTCTCTGTCGCTCTGTTGAAAATATAACTGAAATGTGCAAATGTAGTCTACTTCATTAAACTCATACCAATCTGCTAATCTGAAAGCTCAGCCAATCCAGTGCATACGCTTCCTCAGTCTATCCTCTCTCAACCTCCTTGCCTGTTGTTCCTTCCTGCAGAGGTTGTGACATTCATCATTAAATGAAGACACTGATGGTCACCCACTTAAATAACCACACTGATGAAAAAAAAATCCTCTAAACTACAGATGAGTCTGTCTTTGTTTGTTTGCTTTATTGGTTATTTTTTCCACTTTTCTGTGCTTCTCAGCCTGAGGGATTCCACAAATCTTCACAATAATATGTGAAAAACCAACAGCTGTGAAAGAAGAAGAACCATAAATTTGGTTTCAGTCATCTTATCACTTCAGTTATGTATGCTCAAGAGGGGGAAAACAGTGAGCGTGAGCGCGCACACACACACACACACACACACA
>JAGFZM010001724.1:294669-297169 GCA_017657215.1 Limnothrissa miodon | reverse complement strand
ACACACACACACACACACACACACACACTAGAGGCATCACGCTGAAAACAAACTCATAGCCCACAGTGGACAAACATCACAAGAAATAATAACAAACATTCTACTACCAATAAAAAAGATCAATGCTGCATGTGCCATGTCCTGAACAGACCTTTCTGGAGTCCAGACAGTCAGAAGAGCCTTTAAGCATGGCTGTCACTTTGTTCCCCCCTGGAGCCACATCTTGCAGACAGCCTGTACCCTGGAAGAGTGCAGAGTCCAGCTCCTCTCACAATATTTGCTGCATAAATCTATTCTTGCTGGTCCATTTATTACTCTGGACAAACAGGACAGAATGAAACTAACCGGACAAGATTGTAGTGTCAATATTAGATGCTCTGTCATTTGCACGGTCATCAGGGAAGCCAGGGAATCTGCCCCCCACCCCCCCAGTATTAGCATTGAACACACACACACACAAACACACACACACAAGAGAAATGGAAATAAAAGGGACAAGACATGAATAATTCTAATACAAGCCAGCACTCTTATCTGCTGTTCATTCATCTTCATAGCCAAACAACTTCCAGATATGGGGCCATAAGGAGACAGATGGCAGATTTTAAATAATCCAGAGTTACTGATTTATATTGTTTTCCGGGGGTCCTCTGGGATGTATTTGCCTTCTCGGAAAATCACTTTATTGGTGGGTGCATTTCCTCCTCAGTTCAGTTTAGGATAAACACATTTTGATAGCTTGTCAAGCATATTGAGAAAATGTGTCAAAAAAGTGCACTTGTCCTTATACAGCTTTACAGAAGAAAACACTTTTGTCAGTTTGTTAAGCTTTGAGTTGGGCCCAAAAAAAAGAAAGGGAAAAAATTCTGTGAAATACTTTGCTTCAGGCTTTTTTTCTCAGGCTGCAGTCCAAGATAGAATAGTTCTCACGGGTCTTGTTACACCTCCAAAAATTGTTGAAAACACTCACCATGAAATAAAGTGGTCTGGTTTGCTGCTTTGAAGCTTGATGTTATCTTACTATTCTACTATTCTATTCATAAAAATAATAACATTATGCCAACCGTCTAGATAGCAAAATGTTGCTGTGCATTGATCAGAAACAATAATAAGACGTGCAAACAACATAAGCTATCAAAACCAAAGATAACTACTTCCAGCATTTCTGACTTCACCTTTTCAATACTGATACATACTGGATTCTTCAGTTCACTCCAGGCCCATCATGCGTTGGCAAGGAATCCCATCTGTGGCAGCCAGTGGCTTGGTCAAACTTGCCTGGAGAATGCAGAGTAGACACGTGAATGGGAGTGTGGGGAATGCTTCAGGAGTGCTGGTTGTGGTGGATTTCACAGCCATTTCCTGCACAGATCTCTCCCCCTGACTTGACTGGGAAATGGAGTGAATGAGGTCCACAGTGGAAAAGGAGGGTGTCAATGAGAGACCTGGTTGGACATGTGATGAATGAAGAAATGGAATAGATGGCAAAGCAAGGTTACAATGTATCAAGGTTACAATGTTACAATGCTTCCTCCTGTCTCTGACCGACTCTGAGGGAAATCACAGCAGTGATTTACTTTGTAAATTTAAAGTGACGCGTGGATTCACAGAGATTGAGTGTCCTACATGGTGGTCCAGCCACAAACTATGCAATATGGCTGTATGTGTGTGTGTGTGTGTGTGTGTGTGTGTGTGTGTGTGTTTGTGTGTGTGTGTAGAGAGAGAGAGAGAGAGAGAGAGAGTAAGTGCATGGGCAAGAGAAGGACAAAGAGAAACATTAATGAGGGTAATAGATACTGTAACTATGAAGACAAGGTAAAGAGGGAAAGAGCTTTGAAGCTTTTCCTGGATGAGCTCCCAGACTCTTGTCGCCACACCCTGATGTGAGGGGAGGAGAAGCAGAAAGAAAATGGTGAAATCTCCTTGCTAGAGCCTTAAAGCAGTAAGTCATTCAGACGAAGCCAAATGGATCATCACACAGATGAGGCAATCTCCTCACTCATAAAAGCTTGTCATGCAGAATTGTCTGGCTTTTACGAGCCATGCTATTAGATAACTTATGATCCCTGTCTGTCAAGTAGAGTTGGAGCAGAGGAGCAGCGCTAGCAAGTGCGAAGTTGAGTGTCCAGCCCTTCAATCACTTGCTCTATTTATCTCTGATTTTCTTTTGTGTAGTACAAACAGATCACTAGTGTAGACAGAGGGTCTTGGGGTGGTGAGGAGGGGGTTGCATAGTGTGATCAAATGGCTGACAACCCTAGGAACACATCTGATGGCTGTGCTCGCTACCTAAACCGGTTTGAGCATGTAATAGGCCCTTAAAGGTTTGATTATTTCGCCATCAAGTCAGATAGAAGAATTATTCGCTTCAGGCTGGCCAACTTAAGTGAATTTCTCTGAAATGCCAGCCAAAAGAAAGAGACAGATAGTGAGAGAGAAAGAAAGAGAGAGAGAGGGAGAGAGAGAGAGAGAGAGAGAGAGAGAGAGAGAGAGAGAGAGA
>JAGFZM010001724.1:257864-294659 GCA_017657215.1 Limnothrissa miodon | reverse complement strand
GAGAGAGAGAGAGAGAGAGAGAGAGAGAGAGAGAGAGAGAGAGATGATGAGAAATAGTACATTTGTAAATCAAATCTTACTGCTTTTGCGCAGACCTGCAGTTTTCTGTTGGAATATGGATGAAACTCTTCGGCTTGACTGGGAAATGAATCTGGCATCCAATTCCGTGGCTGGGTTATTTCCGGCTCCGATAGGAGCCTTTGCCTTATCACACATGGTGCCCGCCTCATCTTCATTGAGTCCTATTCTGGGTTGTAGGATAGGCCACTGAGCTTCAGGCAGAAACATAATGAACTCACACACACACACACACACATATCCACACACAGGAAGAGCATATTCACACTCATGTTCTATGTTCACTGTGCATAAAGAAGCACATGGAATTACCATAATAAGTCGCAAACATACACTCTTTCCTCCTGTCTTTCAACAGAGGATGTGTGTACAGTATTTTCCATGTGCTACATACTTGCATACAAACTTCCATACCGCATAATACAGTACTTTGTATAAACATATTAACAAAGCATTATTAATTACTCATAAGGAGTTATGATTACAGTGATTATAATCGCAGTGATTAGGATTTATCATTGTATATGCATGTCAAATTGTAATGTAATACCAAATTAACCTTTACAACTTGTAGTGTCACAAAGCACACCTTTTGATATAGGGAAATGTACCACTCTATGTAACGGTAATTTGGCATTACATGTAATGGGTCTTATTGACTTTTTGAAGTATATCTTCATCTCACTTAGAGTAAAGTGACTTCAGACAGTTCAGCCATGTTCATATCACAATGCATACAGCCGGAGGTGAGTTTCTATGTAGGCTAATCGTGCACACTGCAAGGTACTTTACTTTTAGTTTGGACATGGCACACCTCTGTAAGTAAACATAGGCATAACAAGTGCATGTATAGCCCCTGCCCCCAGTTGTGAATGATTGCCTGATTTAAGGAAGATATCGATTATGCTAAAGTCATGCTTTGGAAGAGTTTGATTGCGCCCCAGTAATGTGGTTTTGAAGCGGCCTGACAGTGGGCAGATTTATGGCTCGGCCATTGAGATTAGCAGGGACCACATTACTCCCTCTCAATGTTCCATCTGCTGACTGCAGTGTATTTGCGTAAGACCAAGGCATCCAGGGCCCCTCAAATGTTTGTGGTCAGACGCCCTTTGCAGTGGGGATATGCAAAGCATCAAACTACTATCATTTATTAGCTTGTTCTGGATGCGGGACTGGAAATCACTTCTCCCAGCTGACAGGCAGTTCATCTTTGCTGCAATGCATCTGTGGAGTCATTAAATTTACAGTGCTGTTAGTATCCAGGGAGGTTCAAAGCGTTGTGTTCAGACAATTTAATTTAATTGCACCGTTTGGACGATGGGATGACAGCTGCTCATGCTGGTGTCTGACGAACATTACACTGGACAGATTTATTGGTGTCGATGCATCATCTTTTACCCCTAAACAAAACACACTGATTTATTTTTTTTCCATATTCCCTTTGCTGATGATTAACGTCCAAAGCTCCACTCGTTTTATACGTATGGTGGACTCCCTGCTGACAGATCACAGCCGTCTTCACGGAGGGCTGTGCCAAGTCCATGATCTTTGACCCACATTAATTAATTCCCATAAGGTGAAGTGTTCAGTGAGAGTGTATATCTCCAGTGAGTGAGGGGTGGGGCACTTGAATTGAGTGGGTGAGTGTGTGAGAGAATGTGTGTGTGAGAGAAAGAGAGAGAGAGAGAGAAAGAGAGAGAGAGATGTGTGAAGGAGAGAGGGAGATAGAGGTTGGGGGCCAGAAAAGACAAGCTGTGATTTAGAGAGCAAAGCAAAGAAGGGTGGCCATTTTCCTTTTGCACCATGTTATTACTTTTACTTTCCAATGCGTTTAATGGCAGATACCTCTACCCCTAGCTTGTTTGTGTGTGTGTGTGTGTGTGTGTGTGTGTGTGTGTACACATCTGAGTTGGAGTGAGAGTATGTGTAGAGCATACCAAATCATGCTGCGGTGAAAGTGAAGGTGTGAGATGCTGGGGAGCTCGCTAACACACTATCTTGTCTCGGGGCAACTAACGCAATCGTTCTGCACAGTGGCATCTCACAGAAATAATGAAATCCTCACCACACCAGCAAGCGAGAGCATGAGTGAGAAAAGCGATCGATGCAGGGTTAAACAAAGCAACAAAGCCAGAGAGAGGCCCAGCTATAGGCCAGTGTGTGTGAGATACAGACCTGGTGCATCTTCACTGACCATAGAAATGACCAGATGTCCAGACCCACAGGGGTAGGCCTGTGCTTATTCTGCTGAGGGCCCAGTGTTTTGTTTATAAACACATTTTTATGAATTAATAACATCTTTATACACATCCATTAAAGAATTCAATATAACTTTAAATGCATTGTTATTGTTAACATGAGTTATAACACTGATATAACACATTTCATAACACATCTACAACACTTTAGTAGTGCTACAGTTGCATGGCCTCCACACATTAAGTGAATATGTGGTCTACTAATTTATATCCCTGCCTTATCTATCTATCTATCTATCTATTATATTAGTGTTGAATTTTCCCTTGGGGATCAATAAAGTATCTATCTATCTATCTATCTATCTATATATCGATCTATCTATCTATCTATCTATCTACTGTATAGATCTGCTTTGTATCTTTGTATGATTTGACTGTACAGTATAGCTGCCATCTCTCTTTCTCTCCCTCTATTTTACTGGCTTTGCTCTCTGTCTGAAGCAGCTGTCAGTGCGATGTGACTTTATCTGAAGCAGTACTATTGGTCAGGGTTGTGGGTATTGTCTGTTCATCAGCACTGTTTTAAACCCCCTGAATGAGCACACATCACTGCCTTGACCTGGTTGCCTTCAAAATACAATGAGTGTGAATCACATATAAGCAGGGAATCTTCTTCACTTAATTTCAATTTAAAAGACTTGTGCAGGAACCCTGGATGACACAGAAAATAGCATGAAAAAAATAGAATGAGTGACTCTTTTTAATGTGTTTTTCTACTCAGTGATTTGCTTTGGATGACTTCCAGAGGGAGACAGAGAAGGACACGAGATGATGAGACAGGAAGAGAGATTGGGGTTGATTGAACTTGAATGTTAATGTTGCTGATTCATAACTATTGATTTTACTTTCATTTTCAGGGAGTGTCTATTTGCACCATGAGTACAAATAGGCAATAAGCTAATGAAAGGCTATTTACACCTATAATGCATTTGGGCATGCTCAAAAACACAGCTGCTGTGGAATAGCTAAGAATACTCTTGATTACATCAGCAGCAGAAAAACCAAGGGTTTCATTTGCCTATTTTTCATTAAATGGATGCATGCAACATTGCAACTTACAAAAACTAAACCATCATTGAAACTCTGTCCCAATCTGGTGTGAGGGATGGCCAAATGATGTAATCAGAGGACCACAGGGGCCTCTAGGGGCAAGGAGATCACAAAGTCATTAGGATTGAGAGGAATACTTTGCTGTTCTTATGCAGTAAGACAGTACTTTAGACAAGAAAACTGCATTAGGCTACAATCGCATTATATCTCTGTGATGACTGCTCTGTAGCAGATTCAGTGACATCCGTACACACACATACACACACAGACACAGACACACACACACGCACACACACACACACTTTTTACTTGGGTATATGCAGAACAAGACTCTGCTCTCTCCATACACATAAGTATGCTCGAGTTTAAATAGCATTGCATTGTTTGCTACAGAAAACCCTGGTACTTGGCCATGTCATCCCACACTTATACGCCTTGGTGTACATGTATATAGCCAAATTTACTATTCCCACTCTATGTAAACAGCATTACATTACTGGCAATACACTGTACACACAGGTGCAAGTAGTATCTGCTATAATTAAAACCTGTAAACCTCAACAGTGTCCCTTGGGAAAAGTGTCGTGAAAGTGGTATATCAATATTTTTTTTCTGTGTATGTTTACACTCACATACACTTCTGAGATTCAATTATGGTTGGTAAACACATCATAAAAAACAGAACTATCAGATCTGCATGTTTGTCCTTGGAAGGAATCTTTTTTTTTCTTCAATGAGTAATGAGTCCCCAGTGCATTAGATTATTAAATGCAAGAAGCACCTTATCTCTCTCTCTCTCTCTCTCTCTCTCTCTGACCTTTTGCCAGAGTTTAAGAAACCTAATATAGAACAATTTCACCAGCCAGGTCCTCACACATGATCTGTAAATCTGTAATCAGTCTGGCCAGAAGGCCTATCACCAAGTCTTCTTCCTAAGAGAGGGAACCAATCAAAAACAGACTTTTACCCAAAACAGTGAAGGCAGGCTTAACACATGGTTTGTTTCAAAAGTCTCTATTTCCTCTGCAGTTATTGGACTGGTTAATTGAAGGCATATTCACAGAGAAGCTAGAAAATTCCTTTTGTGCACAGGGGAGTGTCAGGATGGTCAACTGTTTCCAGAAATTAGCTTTTACATAGGTAAACAAATGTAATGAGGCTATAGCTATGAGTAAATGAACCCTAAATGGGAAAGGTTATGCTATACAACTATCTCTGTGTATAATATCTGTCTAGTCTACTGTCTACAGCCCCTTGGAAAAGTGAAAGTTTCCATCCTGAATTGACTGTACTTCTGATAGGCACAGCAGATCCATTTAGGTAAAAATAGGCTACAACGTGGCCTTGCACTGCTTTTTTAAGTGTTCTTAACTGAGCAGTGCATTATGTGAGGCTTAATTAACTGCTAAAGGTTCAGTCTTAACAATATTTGACACATTGGCACATTTATAAAACAGTATAGTTAGAATTATGTCACCTAATAATTTTGATGATTTATGGCACCTAACTGAAATTTGTGTACAAAACCCAGGAGAAGCTGTGACTGCCAGGGAAAATGGATTGTTACCACAATGGTTCTGGCAAAGGCCAAAAAGCCTGTACAAAGCTGGCTGCTGAGAGCAGCTGATGCAGCCTTACCTTCCTGCAGTACTCACATCTATACTGGCAGCATGGGCAGCCATGTCTGCCAATGATTCATCCTTCATTTATTTATTTGTTTGCTTAATTGTTTATTGGTTTGCACACTTACTTATTTATGACTCAGAGGGTGGACTTTCCATTTCAGAGGATAACAATACAATAACAATAACAATAGTATTACACAGTCTGTGTTATTAAGTAATCTAAAGACAACATGCTTTTCCAGAGAGAAGGAGACGAGGGAGGAAGAGTGCCATCTTCTCATGTTCAGGCTGGAGTTTGGCCGGGGTTTGCTCAGATAATGCAAGACAGAAAGAAAAAGAGAGAAAGAGAATGAGAGAAACAGAAAAGACTGCAAGTAGAGAGAGGGGAGTGGAGTGACAGGGGTGCAGAGGAGAGGAAAGACTAGTGAGGAAGGCCAGCCGACAGATTGGGTGTCACCGTGGGTGACGTGTCAGTGGATGTAACGGAAGGGCTGTCAGTGCAGACGGGTCTGGCGGCTGCCTAAATATGTTCCTATCGATTTCTGTTACAGAGAAGGCCCCTAAAGGTCTCTCAGTCTCCTGCTCACTCTCCACATCCCCAACCTCACATCTGTGTGTGTGTGTGTGTGTGTGTGTGTGTGTGACGCCGCACTAGGCCCTACAACGCATCCGTCGTAACTGCCGTCGTTAAAGTAGAGAATTGTCTAATATGATTTTATGCAGAGTACTAATACTCATGTGTCTGGTAACAACAATTAAGATCGCCTTTAAGCAGGCTTTACAAAGCGGTAAAATCTACAGCCGCCGCTGGAATGTCTTGGATTCTACCCCACAACACACACCGCTGGTCTGTTGCACTGGTTCACCAAACTTTACACAATATGAGAGATTGCTTACAGGGGATGAATGGGCACTTTTTCAACAACATGAAAGAGAGTTCAGAAAAAGGCTTGATACTAAACGTCTACAAGACAAACAGAACTTTGTGCTTACCGGAGATTTCAAGAGGTGGTCGTAACTATTTGCAATCATGAACGGAGTTTTCTTCAGAAATGGAATATTCACAACAAAACGCGCAGATGGAGGAGACTTCGGAATGCCGTTCCTCAAGTATGTCGTTCGGATACTAAAGACATTACCACAAATCGAAGCCGTGCAATCTGGATCTAATTTGACTGACTGGATTGAAAAACAACTGGACTACCTGCGTGAAGTGATACAGCCAGCGATTGCCTCATCTACGAGAGAACAACGAAAACCTGTAAAGGTAGGCAAAAACAAACTAACTTACCTATGGCTGCATCGCAGAACAAAGGCGATTGACATAATCCTGAACAATAGCGAGTTTCCCAATCCTCCGTTAAACCCTTCCAATACCGAACACGTTTACAAATATTATCACGAAAAATGTCAATATGAGCCATCTAAGGCCCCTCTTGAATCTCCGCCATGGTGTAGTGATTTGCAGCACTCGAGGCCCGAGACACCTCTGTGTACATCAGCGTTCACAATAGAAGAAATCGAAAAAGTGATTATAAACTTACCTAACAACAAAGCAAGCGGCTCAGATGGCGTCACTTACGAGACTCTGAAAGTCACCAAGCAGTCGACTATTGAAAAGCATTTTTAATACATGTTTCCTCAATGGTAGAGTTCCCAAATCATGGAAGGGTGCACTTATTTACAGAATTCCCAAAAAAGACAATATACCAGATGATCCCTCAACATGGAGGGACATTTCTTTATTGCCATCTATATACAAAGTATTCATGAAATGTCTCCTCTCAAGAATATTACCATGGCTGGTAGACACTGGAATACTCTCCAACAATCAAAAAGCTTATGTGGAGAGACAAGGCATGAATGAACATGTGTTCTCATTAAAAACTGCCATTGATGACTTTAAGCATGAATCTGCTAAACTGTACATTGTTTTTCTGGACTTCAGAGATGCTTTTGGCACACTACCTCACAGAGTCATGATCAATGAACTAGAGGCAATGTGGCTTCCTAAGATCTATGTCGACATAATAAAAGATGTATACAGTGACTCTTACTTACAAATAATCTGTGGAAAAGAACTAACCAGAGCAGTACCACTTAAAGTTGGAATTAAGACCGGCTGCCCATGGAGTGCTGTGAATTTTATTCTGGCGATCAACCAATGGCTGAAATGGCTCTGCATGCACGCACCACCTCATGTCCTGTCTCCTAATCCAGTCCAAGGCTTTGCTGATGACGTAATGATTGCATGCTGTCATGCACTGATAGCTTTCTGGCATGGTCTGGACTGCAAGTAAAGCACAGTAAATGTGCAGTCTTTTATGAAAGGAGAAGTGGGGGTAATCGGTGGTATAGATCTAAGGCTGATAAGCCGCCTTCTTTCACCATCTTAGACCAGCCAAACCTACAGTTATTTGGGCCACAAATTTAACATTGCTGGGGAATGGAGCCAACAGGTAACAGACTTATTCAATCAGTTCATGACTAGACTGGACCTTGTTGATGCCTCACCCCTCCCTGTGGTCTTGAAGCTGCAGGCAGTAAGAGACATTGCTTTCTCCAAAATTCAGCATTTATTTGCTAATGTCCACATTCCACAGAAAGTTCTCCATGACATGGACAATAAAACAGTCCACCTAATCAGGAAGTGGCTGTGCCTTAACACACACTCTACCAGATGCTTCATTTTTCAGAGACAGCAGGACGGCGGACTGGGAGTCCCAAACTGTGCATGGGTCTATACTGCCTCCAGACAATCCCACCTCACCAACATGCTGAACAGCGATGACTTGACCTTGAGGAAAATGGCCAGAGCATCTCTCTTACTGGATTTCCACAAGCGTAAGGTGCCACATGCATACACTGGGGAAGACAACTTCCTTGGTTTTAAGAGGAAAGCCAGTGGAAAACTGGAGGTATGTGCGCAAGGCTTTGGCGTATCATCAGACTGGCCAGATCTTAATGATCTCTGTAACAGGACAGGCACTAGACTAACATGGATAAAACATTCACAACCTTGTGAGATCTCTGATGCAGTGGTGGAGGATCCATCGATCACTGTAGAGGCCACAGTACAGTATAAGAGCCCAGTTCATCACCTCCAGCCTAAAACATCAAGGCAGACGCTCCTGGAGATCCAGAGAGCCCAGAATATGGAGTACTGGTCCAAATTAAAACTTCAAGGAAAGCTTGCAAAACTGCCCTGTGCAGACCACTCTGTATCACATACCATCTACAATAATGCCATTATCAGTGAGGAGATCCTCATCTTTTGTGTCAAAGCCCGCCTGCAGGTCCTTCCCACCAAATACAACTTGTCTCTGTGGTTTCCCTCCATCCACTTACCCCTGTGTATGCTGCATGACCCCCCTCAACATCTGGAGTCAGTAGCCCACATCATGAACAGCTGTAGCTCTCTTAAAGGACTGTATACTGCCAGACATGATAGACTTGTGGACATCATATTTGCTCAGATCACATGTAGTGAAAATGAGCAAATTTTCAAACATACTGCTATCCATCCTAAATGGTTTCATTCATCTGTTGGCACTTTTTCTGGAATTGCAAACACACCTGATATTGTCACTATTTGCCACAATACCAAGAAGGTCAGAATATTTGAAATATCATGTGCTTTTGATCTATATATGGAAGCCTCTTACTACACAAAAACTTTAAAGTATCAGCCGTTAATTTCTGCCATTGAGAACTTTGGATTTACATGCCAACTCATTATACTAGTGTTTGGAAGTCTAGGCCATGTGCATAGGTTGGCAGTCTGTGGACTTCGAATTGGGGGGCTGCATAAAAGAAAGGCCAAACAGTTGGCAAAGTACTGTTCTATATCAGCAATTATGGGAAGTATGCATATTTGGAAAAGGAGATGTTTTCTGTATCCATGAACTGTAACCAGGAAAACACATGGTTTGTAAGCTGCGTGAGTCTATTGGACTATTCTATAGATTTGATTCCTGATGAAAGTTGTTTGCAAGGTGGAATCAAATAAAGTATGTAAAATGTGTGTGTGTGTGTGTGTGTGTGTATGTGTGATTTATGGTCACCTGGGTATTTCTTTCATTCATATTGTTTTCATGAGTTTCAAGTGGTATGTAGGTGGGTCTGCCTTTTGTCTTACCAGAAGCACAGTCTTTACAAAGAGCTTGTGAAGGTTGAATATTTTTGTTAACTCCAGATGCCTACTATTTCATCACTAAAGGCCTGCAACAATAAAATGGAACAACCTGTTATTTGTCTTTTTGAAAGATCCCTCTGTTTCATTTAACTGGAGAATTTTGCAGTCTTAGTAAGAGGGGGTTGTGTTGCCCTTAATGTCATATTGCATATTTAAGTTGGCATAAACAAACTTTGGGAACAATTGTTCAAATTTTGTTCCCTGACATTTTCATGCTCAATATACTCCATATCCTGAAAAGTGATTACATTTGCAGACTAATTATATTTTAATGAAGTTTTGACAGACTATTTTTAGAATGAATGATTTTCTTGATGAATGTTTTCAGGATGAGAAAATTATGGTGCACTTGACTTAACTGTGGGCCTCGGGATACAGAAATATAAACTGCTAAATACATTATGTAATCAAGCACTATCAGAACTATTTACAATGGTGCAATGATAATTAAACTCTAAAGAGCTGTGTTTTCTATTCTCCATGATCCATTTAAGAAACACATGATATCATGATGGTTGAGTGAATTTTCTGGACTGTGATAGCAATCATGTCTCCACTGTCTACATCCCGGGAAAATCGGCTGCATTAATGAAAGCAATGATGGATTTCTTTCCACTTTCAATATACCCACTCAGAGAATGCCTCAGTCTGAAAATTAAATTGCTTGCTTCTGTTTTCAATGTGTGTGTGCGTGTGTGTGTGTGTGTGTGTGTGTGTGTGTGTGCTCGCGTGCGTCAGAGTGAGTGCAGAGCGTGTAGAGGCTGTTTTTTTGTATATGAGAGAAAAGAAAGGATAACAGGGGTTTTGGTATTTGCTTGCCTTTTTGAATCCGTTTAATGTGTGTGTGTGTATATGGGTGGGTGTGTATGTGGGTCGGTGTGCATGAGTGCAGGCAGAGATGCACATCTGAGATTCTTGAGGGATGCTTGCTTTCAATCTTATATGTGTCTCACTAAGAGTAAGTCACACTCGTGTGTGTGTGTGCGCGCGCGTGTACACATACGTGCATGAGTAGTTGTAGTATGGTACATCCATTACACGTTTGTTTGTCTTCAGAGACGTGTATTCTAATGATAATTTACATTACATTAAAAAAAGTTTGGGGTGCCATGAGATTTTTCATTTATGTATAGGGTGCCGCAACTGAAAAAAGGTTGAGCAACACTGTATTAGGCTACACAAAACTCATTGTTTTCTAATTGTTAGAACAATAGTTTAGCCTAATTAATTACTCTTAACTGAAAAGCGTGAAAAAAGGTTCGTTGCTTTTGATGCCATAATGCAGCATGAGCATGTGCCGGGGCTCAGCCAATTTAATCCCTGCAAACCACGTACCCAAATTATTCTGACCACAGACCAACACTGTCCTCCCTTGTATTTTTAGCACATGCAAACCATCTGACCAGCATTAGTCCAACCACTGCCCAGATACCCTTACCTCAAGCCCGCCCCATGAACACACACCGACCTCCTAGAACTAGTCTTCATCTGACCTACTGCCACGCTAGTTAAAGCATGATTTCCTCCAGGGCTCCTCCAGCCCTGCCATTTTACTGACCCACCTTGATTACCACCAGAGGCAATGTTGGCGCAGTGGTAGAGGAACCGTTCGGTAACCAGGAGGTTGCTGCATTGAACCTCACTCTACCTGACCCCAGGAACCTTGCATGGCAGCCCCTGTGTGATTGGGTAATTGCCATAAGCAGGCAGCGAGTGTATATGCAGCGGCCTCTGGTACTCCCCATCACGTGTGGGATTGCTAGAAATGTAATTTTGATTCGTAAATTGACAATAAAGAGGCTTTACTTAATTATTTATGATATGTGGAGGCATATGTGGTAGCAAAAGATATATGCACACATTATGCTTCAAAAAATGAAATTAAATAAAATAGCCTTCATGGAAGAAAGCATCCATGCTAATGGACCATTCTTCACTCTACAGGCTTCTATTACATCTGACTTTATATAATGACTACATAACTGTATACTGTATAAAATTGCCCCAGATTTTCCCATTTACCCAGATACAGGGGGAAAATGTGGGAATGTCAAGGGCTGTGTCTGAAAGCACACACTTCTAAGTGCACTGAAATGTATTGCACAGTGTGCACTGAAGAGCATTTTATTTTCCCTTTATTTAACACAGAAAGGATAAATGCGGGGAATGTGGTATTTTTGAGGTTCTTGAGCATGACATGTCTGACAAAAGGCAGTCTTTTTATCAGACAAAGTGCTTCAACGACAGAAAGAGAGAAAGAAAGAAAGAGGGATGGAAATGGTGTCTGTGTCTGAAGCAGAGAAAATGTGAATCAACTAAATCAACATGAGAGTGCATAGGATGTGCATCCCCTCTTCATTTTTTCTTCTTCAGTCTCAGTATCTCCCTTCTTTCTTTCTTTCAATATATCTCTTGGCTTTTAGATGTCTATAAACTGTGCCTTCTCACCTATACCTTTTCTCACCTCTCCATTCACGTTGTCTCTCTCTGTCTCTCTCTCTCTCTCTCTCTGCCTCTCTCTCTCTTCACTTTCACTTCATCATTCTCATCATTCCCTCAGTCTTTATCAGAACTTCACTCCTCTCCTTCCCATTCTCTATCTCCGTTAATTCATTTTTTCCTCCCCGTCTCCTTTGCACTTCTTCGCTCCTTGTCCCGCTTCTGTTTATCTCCCTGGGGCACATTGTCTTCTTGTTCTTTTCTCCCTCCTACACACATTCTCTCTCTCTCTCTTCCCCCCCCCCCCCCCCCCCCCCCCCCCCATTGTAGTTGTGCTCTTGTGATTGCATCGCAGAGTGCTGTTGAATAGCTGGGATCCAGCAGGGCTCCCTGTAAATTATTATGTGCCGGATCACTCCTAATCTTGTTACGTGTGTTCTTCTGCCCTTGGGATGGGCAGCAGGGAGAGGATGGGAGCTTTATCAGATGTCACAGGCCCCAGAATGGGAGCACTATGCGCTAAAGGTCACTTTTTACATCCTCTAATGTGCATGTGTACCAGCATGTATCTCCATGGCAGAGCCACTGACAGCCCACCATCTCCACCAGCTGATATTTGAATATTTAGATTCTGTCTTTTTGTTTTTTTTCCCTTATCTTTCCTTCACCTTTTTGTTCTTGTTTACTTGAAACGGGAGAAGATGGGAGATGATGAACATGTGAGAAGATATCAAAATTTAAAGCATGGATGCTATGTTTTGACGTTCAACAAAAGTTTATTTTATTTCAGTTTTTTATTAACTTGCTTTTCTTTTTGTCACAAAATAATTAAAGTTAATACTCATGGAGTAGCCATAGTTTTCAAAACGTACAGCTTCCCACCCTCTCTGTCCATAAAGACAAAGGGTGAATGTGTGTGTGATGTGTGTGTGTGTGTGTGTGTGTATGTGTGCCCGTATGCGTGGGTGTGAGTGTGGGTATGTGGGTGATGGGTGGTCTTTGCAGTGCATTTTTCTTTAAGGTGAAGCTGTCACATAGCAATATAGATAACTTAATTTAATCCTTTGCAACCCTCTAAAAAGTCCTATTCTCACATCCTGGAATTATGTACAGCAGTACATTATATCCCAGGGTTATCACTGAATATGTATAAACTGCAGTGCAGTGAGTAAAATATGTGCTGCCCATCGGGCAGAAATGTCTTTGCGTGGCCTTATGACCATGATTAAGTTAAAGATAATGACATGCAGCAGTACTACCTAACTGGCAGGTGGAAATATTATTGATAACTTCTGTGCATTTTGACCAGAAATCTCAGCAGGAGGTGTAAACAGGATTTAGTGATCTAAATTGCAAACTTTTGCAAGTTCAGTCATGCTCAGTGGTTTAGCTGCTACTGCTGATATTACTGTTAATGCAACAGCTCTGTCTGCTGTTCTCACTCCTTACAGTTAATTTATATTTGGGTGCTGGGCTGAAAAAATATGATATTCTCTCAGCACGACTGAGATTTTGCTGATACATACAAAATGTTCAGTTCCGTCATGGAGCTCAAAAAAGTGTGACCTGACTTGGCAACGCTTATACAGGGAGTCTTGAGCTCAGTGACTCCGGAGGAGCAATCGGCAAAGGAGCATTGATCTCGATTCACATATAGCAGCTACGCAATAAGAGACCATGTAATGTTTCCCTGAATTAGGGATTAGAGGCAAAACAAGCATACAATTAAAATAATTGGAATGTCTGTGGCAATACAGAACAGGTCACAGGAAAATCACTGTATACTGCATGTGGATGTCCAGAGTGGATACGTTTTAACACTCTTTTTTAAGATCTAAAATGCTTTGCTGGGCACAGACTATTTAAAGTTAAAAAAAAAAAAAAAAGATAAATTAGTATGATTGTAAGAAGCATATTTTCCGCTCTGCATTGGGGCTCAGAGCTCTGTGACCTTTCACTGTCAAGCCACTGCACTGACTCCACTGATGCACTGCTATCCCCTAGCGCACATCAGGTTTCTTCTATGTAGCTTGATTGTTATCCTTGTAAGTCGCTTTGGATAAAAGCATCTGCTAAATGCATGAATGTAAATGTTATGTAATGACACACCACACGCAGTGCGATCAAATTGCAGTGAAGGATATCCAAGTGCTAGAACAGAAGGTGTTCTCTGAATAGCTGGGTCTTCAAGAGTTTTTTGAAGGCATACAGAGACGCCCCTGTTCTGATTGTGCTTGGTAGGTCATTCCACCATCGTGGAATATCACAAGTCTGGATTGCCTTGGGTGAGGTGCTCGGACTGCCAGACGGCAGTCATTTGAGGGCTTGAGTTGCCCGGGGGTAGCATAAGCCTTTATGAGAGAACTTAGGTAAGAGGGGGCATATCCTTTAAGAACTTTGTAGGCTAGCATCAATGATTTAAATAGCCAGTGAAGCTCAATGTAGCACAGGGGTGACATGCGCCCTCTTGGGCTGATTAAAGATGAGACGTGCCACAGTATTTTGAGAGGACCATAGTTTGAACCAGCAATTGGGAAGCTTGTTGGGTAAAGTATGGTCTGATCTTTCTGATATTGAATAGTGCAAAGCAACAGGCCTGGGCAACAGAGGCAACATGATCTTTGAAGGTTATCTGGTCATCAATCATAACTCCTAGGTTCCTTGCAACTCTTGAGGGAGCCAGAGACAGGGAGTTAGAGTTGGTGCAGATGTTGTGGTGAATAGTTGGTTTGGCAGGGAGAACCAGCAGTTTAGTTTTTTCTCCTCCTGTTTGTATTATCATGTGTAATTTAATTTCTCAGGAAATGTGGGCAGGCCTGTTAATCATCAACGTCATCATCATCCACGTCATCCTCCTCCGAAGTGTGATGTTCAATATGTACACTGGTGTTTAAATAAAGACTGCTCATTACGGGAAAGCTTAGAACAGTAATTTTCTGGCTGTTATTTGATCTCAAATCAGCATTCATTTATTTGATTTAGCTTACTCATCACCGTATTACTTGTGCCAGACATCTTTGGTGAAGTAGAGTATACGGGCAGACTAAGGCATCTACACCACAATAGCCCTGCTGTTAGTGCAGCGGGACTTGCCAGAATGATTAGTGTTAGTCTTGACGTCATGTGGCGTCAAACAAACCATTGTCGAAGTAGGATCACTCCTAAAATTTCCCAACGTGCCTGAGCAAGCACTAAATCAGGATCAAGTGTGTCACATTATACTCTGTATCCCGGAATCCCAGAGGTCTTTGGATGTGATTGCGACCTCATGTGGAATGGCGTCTGAATGGGAAGTGAATTCAGGTGTCAGAATGAGTGAGAATGAGTGCTGGCAGGTCATCCAACTCGTGTGGATGTTCTCGTGGATAGTTACTCCCCTGGCTGTCTCTCCCCATATATACATACATACATCCTCATTTTATTTTTAAAACCGGGAATATTTATGTGTCAGGCCTACTGTGCCTGTGGGAATATGATCGGTTCAACATTGGCTGACTCTTCACTATATATTCTCGCCCTTCCACACTATATATCCCCCTCAACAGTCAATGTCTAAATTGAGATGTATGGTTAATATGCCCATAAAAGACTGTGCTGAAGGGAACGCCGTCCTTCCTCTGCATACCCCCCCCCCCCCCTTCTTCTCCTACCCCCGTCCCCGGGATTTTACGGCCTTTGGGGGTTCCCAGGAGTGCATTACAATGATACCAGCGGACCAATCCAATTAAGTGCAAATGCCAAGAGACATGGCTCGGACTCACCCCTGAGAGAGGCAGGCTCCGGGCCCAGGGTCCTAGAATGGGATGGGCTATGCCACTCACAGTGATGCATGGGGCTTAGCTTAGCCATGTCCTGGAATTTCTGACCTGTCTGGACATCAGCTGGCATGAGTAAATGGTAATGCGACTCAATGGTAATGGGTTGGTGACGTATGCTAATGTAGGCTTTGCTACTGTGCTCCTTTGGTTATAAATATGAAGTAGAGATGTAAGGATTGGAGCTCTAGATTAGATAAAGTGGATAAGATGTTGTGTTTCATAAATTTGAGCTGGGGGTACATCAATGTTACATTACTGGTAATGTAACAAAGCAAAACAACAAACAAGCAAACAGATAAAAAAAGATACATACTGAATATGTAGATGCTAAAGATATGATACTGAATAAAGTAATGGGCAGCATCAGATAATATTCAGTTTACAAGACATGGAAAGCATAGATTCAAAGTCAGTGGAGAGTCTTATGAGTGTCTGTCTGTCCATTTTAATGGTGCTAGCTTGCCACAGCACAGAGAGACAGAGTATGTTGAGTTTCTCAGAGCGGAGCAGCCAGAAATTCTTTTTGCTTGATGATTCACCAAGACGCTAGGGACAGAACAGGCAAAGAGGTTTGTGTGTGTGTTTGTATTTGTATGTGTGTGTGTGTGTGTGTGTGTTTATGTGAAAGAGAGAGAGAATGTGGAAGAATCCTGCACGCTGAGAACCTTGAAATGTCCTTCCTTGGTTCTGCGTGATGACAGTAGCGATAGGGTGGGCATGCAGGGTCTCGCGGCGCCCGACGTCGAAATCTCGTTAGCGGCCGGGGGACTGAGAGGGCGGGCAGATCCACATGGCCCGATTAGTGAAGGGCACAAGGACCCGTGGTCAAGCCCTTCCCTTTCCTGAGAGCCCACAGTTCACCAGTAATTACTCCACAGGCCCTGGCTCACCTTGCATGTGTAACTACCGAGCAGAATGTCCTCCCGTCCTTTGTGTGTAATCATCATGTCAAACTGATTAATGCCAAGGAGCTACCGGAACCTCGTGTGTGTGTGTGTGTGTGTGTGTGTGTTTGTTCATGTGTGTGAACTTTAAATGTTTGTGTATTTGTGTGTGTGTGTGTGTGTGTATGTGTGTGTGTATGCATGCGTGCATGTGTGTGCGTGTGCGAAGTCAGTGTGTGTTTGTGTGTGTGTATGTGTGTGACTGTGTATCAACTAGATGAGTGAGTGAGAGAGAGAGATGCTCTCGCACAACAACAAGCTGTTGCACACACCACACGCTGCTTTGAACCACACATTAGTAAGAGGGCAAGCCTCCAGGCCAAAAGTTTTTCTCCCCCACCACTTATGAGTTTGGGGAGGCCTTCCCTCAGTGTCCTAAAATACAGACTATACAGTATGACTATAACGTAAAACGTTACGGATACTAACGTATCCTCGGTTCTCTGAGTGAGAAGCCGAAACGTACGAGTGGATGATGCCTATCATCTCCTGCTTTTCTGAAGTCATTTTAAACCAACCCTTTGAAGAAAGGGCAGTAAGCGCACTGACGCCCGCAGGCAACTACTTAGACAGCCCTGCGTGACGTCAGAAAGTCTATATATTGACTGCGCTTACGCTTCAGGTCCTCTTTGCCAAGCTCGCCAGCGTCGGCGATTGAGGCTCGAAGCGTACGTTTCGGCTTCTCACTCAGAGAACCGAGGATACGTTAGTATCCGTAACGTTCTCTTTCGTTTCGAAGCCGAAACGTACGAGTGGATCACTACAACCAAGCCTCAAGAGCCCTACACCAAGGAGCCCGAGGCGGGAGGATCCATGGGACCGCCGCCGGGCCCAGAGAGAACACTCTCTGCTACACCCGGCCTGGTGACGTCCAATGTGTAAAAACGCGCGAAGGTGTTGCCTGAGGCCCACGAAGCGCTCAAGCAGATATCCTTCATGGGGACGCCTTTCCAGAAGGCCCAAGAAGCCGCCACCCCACGGGTGGAGTGCGCCCTGACATGAACAGGCGGAGGAACACCCGCCGCCTCGTATGCCAGACGTATGGCTTCCGTAAGCCAATGCGACATGCGTTGGGTAGACAAGGCCTGACCCTTGGCACGTTCGCCATGGCAGACGAACAACTGGTTCGTCTTCCTGATGCTCTGTGTACGCGTCAAATAGGCACGAAGCGCTCTGACTGGGCACAGTGTAACGGGCACAGAACTGCCCGTCTCAGGAAGGGCTGCGAGCTCAATGACCCTCGAACGAGGGTCAGTGGACAGCACTTTCGGGCGAGACCCGCGCGTCACCTTGCGTGAACTCAAGACAGTCAGGACTGACCGACAAGGCAGTCAGATCGCTGACACGCTTCACCGAGACCAGAGCGAGCAGAAGCGCAGTCTTAAGGGAAAGCATCTTTAGACTGGCACTCGACAGAGGGTCAAAGGGCGTAAGGGCCAGGTCCCAAGTAGGGACAGAAGGGGAGGAAGAGGGGCGGAGCCGCCTGACGCCCTTCATGAAGCGCGACGCAAGGGGGTGAGCGCCTGGGGAAACGCCAGCATAGCCAACATGGCATGCTGAGATAGCTGCGAGGTACACCTTCAAAGTAGAGGGTGTACGACCCTGATCAAACAGGTGTTGCAGAAAAGCAAGCACCTCGCCAATAGGGCAGACTAGAGGATCACAGCCTCTGTCTCTGCACCACGTGCTGAAAACACGCCACTTCAGTGTATACAACGACCTAGTGGACGTAGCTCTAGCAGCCTGGACGGTCTCGATCACTGTGAGGAGACGCGCCCGTTCAGGGGCCAAGCCGTCAGTCTCCACGCTTCCGGCTTAGGGGGCCACAGCGACCCGTGAGCCTGCGATAGGAGGTCTCTCCTCAGAGGGAGAGTCCACGGCTGGCCGTCTAACAGTGAGACCAGATCTGAGAACCAGCTCTGAGATGGCCAATTGGGGGCGATCAGAATCACCCTGTGAGCCCCCGCTCTGATCCTGGCCAACACCTGACGCATCAGAGGAAGGGGGGGAAAAGCGTAGAGCAGACCGCGCGGCCACGGGTGTGCCAGCGCGTCTGACCCTAGCGGCGCATCTCGCTCCAGCGAAAACCACGCTGGGCAATGAGCGTTCTCTCTCGAGGCGAAAAGATCGACTCGTGCCCGCCCGAAGCGGGACCAGAGGCTGTGCACCACGGCTGGGCAGAGGCGCCAGTCGGTTGCACGCGGAACACCCCTGGAGAGGAGGTCCGCGCCTGTGTTGCGAACACCTGGCAAGTGCGCCGCCCTGATCGACAGGAAGTGGCGAGAGGCCCAGGTGAGCAGCTTGTACGCCAGGCGAAACAGGTCCGGAGCAGTGGTGTTGTCTGTACTCACAAGAACGTGTTCCCCTCTGAGAAGAGGGAGAAACTCCTTCAGAGCGCAGAAGACAGCAAGGAGTTCTAACACATTGATGTGTAATCTCCTGGAAGCTGTGCCCCATGTCCCCCTGGCGGGGCGTCCGCAGCAAACGGCGCCCCAGCCGGTTTTGGACGCATCGGTGGTCACTGTCATGCGTCTGGCTATAGCGCCCAAGGCGCCGCTTCCGGTGAAGGAGGACGGCCTGCGCCAATACGCAAGGGCTAGCCACATGCGTCTGGACACTAAGATCCGACGGGCGGGGTTCGACCTGGAGGATACACCTAGCTCCGCTAAGGCGAGCTGCAGCGGGCGTAAGTGTAAGAGGCCGAGTGGGACAGCGCCGCACTTGCTTCACTTGGTTCACTAAGAAACCCAGACTGTGCAGGTGACGCAAGACCACGTGGGTCTGTGACGTTAGGAGCTGTCTGGAACCTGCCAGCAGCATCCAGTCGTCCAAGTAATTGAGAAGGAGGCGAAAAGGCGAGCATAGCATGCTCGCTCCCCATACAGATAAAACAGATGGCATGGCGGTCGGAGATCGCCATCGGACGGTCACAATCGGTGCAACGACGAGTAGCCATCTTGCGTCTCGTGGTACCAGATGTCAGGGACCGGCGTGAGCACTTTGAGCAAGACGGAATCCCTCGGAGAGCTTTGAAAAAAGCTTTTGTGGTGGGCTTTCAAAAAAGCCGTTGGTTTTAGAAATATTTGCAAGAGCAAACGAAGACGACTCAGAAACACACGCAGTAAGCGAGGTGAAAGAGGCAAAGAGGACCTGAAGCGTAAGCGCAGTCAATATATAGACTTTCTGACGTCACGCAGGGCTGTCTAAGTAGTTGCCTGCGCGCGTCAGTGCGCTTACTGCCCTTTTTTCAAAGGGTTGGTTTAAAATGACTTCAGAAAAGCAGGAGATGATAGGCATCATCCACTCGTACGTTTCGGCTTCGAAACGAAAGAGAACAGAACAATATGCATATAATTCATAGAAAATGTTGTCACTTAGTTGATTTGAGAAGTTTGTGACTGACTCTCTCTCTTTCTCTCTCTCTCTCTCTCTCTCTCTCTCTCTTCTTCTTCTCTGTCCATTCCCCTTTTCCTCCAGGGTCGTATTTGATGGTGAACTCTTCCCAGCATGCTCCGGGCCAGCGTGCCCAGCTGCTGCTGCAGACGTTGAGTGAGAACGACACGCACTGCGTGCAGTTCAGCTATTTCCTGTACAGCCGTGACGGCCACAGCCCCGGGGCGCTGCGTGTCTACGTGCGCGTCAACGGCGGCCCGCTGGGCCTGCCCGTCTGGAACGTCTCCGGCTCCCACGGACGCCAGTGGCACCAGGTGGAGCTGGCCGTCAGCATGTTCTGGCCCAACGAGTACCAGGTGAGCGCCGTACTTGCTCGTACTTTACGCACAAACAGTATTTATGTTTGTACTTCAGAAGGTTTGATCCAAAGACGGAATCAGACACATCTTTTCTATTTCAAGTTTCATGTATCCGATCCTTAGAAACCTTTAGTAGGTCTAAGTCACTTGCAGCAAGAATTACTGCAGTCTATTGCAGTTGCCTAATGAAAATACTGTCCACTGATTCAAAATCAGTCACCAATGTTGCTATCGGTCATGTGTACAGACTGACCCATTATGGAGAAGTTGGGGGAGTAGTGTGAGCTTATTAATCACACCCTTTGCCCAATGTAATGACCATTGATTCTCGGAGTGTGGGGCAGTTGTATACAGGCTAATAATGAAGCATCCTAAGTGATGCACATGAAAGCTGTCTTATTCAATTGTGTGTGTGTGTGTGTGTGTGTGTGTGTGTGCGCGCGTCTATGGGTGTATAGCCTTTTTATTTACATCACTTGGCACTTTATTGGCTGGGAAAAGTAGTTCCACTAATATGACAATGCTGACCCTCATGTCTTGAATTGATTGGTGGCCGTTTGAAACCATCCAGGCTGTAGAGTGTTGCACAGGGCATGATAGAGAGTGGGCACACAGTGGACACACACACACACACACACTCGCATGCGCATAAGCAAACCTCATCCATAAATTCAATTTCTCCTTTTCTGCAAACTCGGCGGAGCTGTCAAAAAGCAATTAAGTTGAGTAGTGTGCGCTTTATCAAGAACTGTCAATCACTCGAACTTAATTAAGTTCTGCGCTGTGTGTGGAGATATGACCTTGATGTGTAAATAATAGCCCGACTCTCCACAAACAGGACCCTAATGTAGGGCAGGGCCAGAGAAGATAACAGCGGCAGGCTAGGCCAGACGTGACAGTCAAAGCTATTATGGACCCCAACTGTCAGGGACACAGTTGTATATTTTGCACCAAACACTAACTCACATTTGCTCATGTCCTCTGTGAAATATGTGCATGTTTCTGCCGACTCCAAACGCAATCTTTCAAAACTCATTTGTCTGCAAGATAACGTTGAAATGGAAGTACGTTAAAAAATAATCGTTCCGCCGGCTTTGTGAGACAAATAACTGCACGGAAGGTTATTATGTTGTTATTATGTCTTAGGAGATTGCCGCTTCCCTAGAGAAATGAAATCAATGTTTCACTCTTCTGTGATAAGGTCTGTAAGAATGTGAAATTCTCTCTTGAAACTAAATTGATGAATCTCCCTATTTGTACTGTAACAAAACTTAAAAAATTAGACCAAAACACACCTGAAATAGCTCTGCAGACATATATAAAGTTTAAAGGACTAAAAGTTTACTTAGATATCTGCAAAGTTGTGTGTGTGTGTAGTGTGGTGTGGTGTGGTGTGTGTGTGTGTGTGTGTGTGTGGTGTGTGTATGTGTGTGTGTGTTTCTTGGTACACACTGAAATACACTGCCCCTAGCACTCTTGATCTGATGTGTGCACTGAGGCTATATCAGAAGGCTACAGGCTACAGACTATCCTAATCAATGTGACTATTAGTTAACTCTTAAAAGAGAAATCTGATAAATCAACCCAAAGCCTTGTCGCTCAAGGTCACAGAGTTCTGTTAGTGGGAAGAAGATGATTTGATACAACAGAGACCAAATAAGTGAACCGTCAAACAACACTAAGTGCTATACCCAATTCAGCTAGTTATTGGTTTGTTATCAGGTTAAATTTTGCTACCAAAATAATTCATTGACCTTGAAAAACAGGACTATTTCTCGATTCACATTGGATTTCTCCTTTAATTAGCAGATTTGGTTAACATCTGCTATCACTGCTGCTTTTCTCAGTTGGGTTCTCCATTTCTTTTGTTTGAGAGAAGGTCAACTCTGTGAGTCTTTAGTAAGCTACTTCGAATTGAAGATATATGTTAAATGTTTTGACTAAGAATGGTGGATGTGGTGTGTTCTGTGGATCATGATCAGGGACAAGCACTGCATGCCAGGCAAAATGGGAGTTGAGAATCACTTTGACATTGAGATAATGGACCAGAAAGTTGCAGTGCATCCTCAAAGGTATGATTTGTGAAGATGAATTGAAGAAGAAGAAACCATGAAAGTCACTTTTTACTTTGTGTTTCTTTCTGTGCCCATTCTTGAGACCATCTGAAACCCTTAGATCCTTGTAATGGCAACATGTTAAAAGAGAATGATAAATATGAGCAGATGACGTTGGTTTAACAAGATTAGTCCTTCCATCAAATCAAAACTCTTCTAATTAGAAACAGATGACTATTACTTGTCAATGAATAATCAAATCAAATGTTTGTTTATCACTTTAAAAATTTTTCCCACTTCACATGTGAGAGTACTAATTGCTTGTGACACAACTTGACTACAGTGTCTGTTCCTTAGCAGTGCTCAGTGCACAGAAAACAGATGGAAAAAATGC
This sequence comes from Limnothrissa miodon, assembly GCA_017657215.1. Taxonomy (NCBI): domain Eukaryota; kingdom Metazoa; phylum Chordata; class Actinopteri; order Clupeiformes; family Clupeidae; genus Limnothrissa; species Limnothrissa miodon. The sequence continues at coordinate 272,052 of JAGFZM010001724.1, read as the reverse complement.
AAAACAGAATACACTAAAAAAATAAAGATATAAAATGAAAATACTTCTTTCATATTCTTATAATGTATAGTGTACATCAACATATCTGTGTGCTAGCCTGTTGTCCCTACATCTTCCATAGGTTTTTTTTGGTGCTCAGTATTCTCTGTGCTTCTCTATCTCTATCTTTCCTGCTTGCCGTTGCCTCTTCTATTATCTTGAATCATGCAGCTCTGCAATTTCATACTCAGAGTGCTGCTTCCACAAGCACTTGCACTGGAGGGATATGGGATTAAGGGGTTCTGGAAGTCTCCCCTGTGTGTGTGTGTGTGTGTGTGTGTGTGTGTGTGTGTTGCATAAATCCTCGCAATAGCAGGGGAACAGAACACACTCAACAACACTCATCTTCACAGTTGTGCTATTCCCTTACACACATAGGAGTTATTTTCCATGATAGCACTCATACCCTTTGCTGCTAGGTGTTGTGAAGGCGGGTTTCTGGCTAGAAAGACATGTTGGTTGTTGGTTATATATGGTACAAACATGGTTTTAGTTTTAGTTTTATGTTTTATTTAAAAAGGTAAAAACAAGGACTAATATAGGTCAAGAAACTGTGTTACCTATCTATAGTTTCTGATATGATCATCAAGGTAATTTATGAACAATTTAATCACAAATTGTGCAATATTTCGCTAGGAATAAAAGTTTTTGTACTGGTGGACTTTCAGACTTTTTGTGGAAGAACTTCAAATAAACAATGAAGGGGATGATTTTTTACAGTCCAATATAGACCTTGGCTTCTGCATGACCAACCTCTCAAAAATGGTCAGTATGATAACAGTGGATAGCCAGTCAACTTCCGAGCCACCTTAGCAATAGCATTTTTGTCCCTGAGACAGATGTCTCCAGGCAATAACACAGGTGAGAAGATATTCTTTAAAATATCACATTAACTTATCAACATCAAACATCTCAAACCTCATAATTTATCATTTTAGTATATCGTTGTGCCCAGATATTCACAATGGTCAATCATCTTCATGCATCTTCCACTAATATAAGTCAGTGAATCAAGACACAATCCTCCTGCTTTTCTTGGGGGAGGGATGTAGTAACAGTAGGTGTTTAGAATACCTCAGTGGTCTCATGAATGTGAGTGTAAGGGAGAGATGTGTTATGTTGTTTGGAGGTAGAAAAATATTTTTAATTAATCCTAAAGAACAATGTGAGCCATTGAAATACTTTAAGGGATAGCCTATGCCATCATTCAGGGAAATACACCCAGTAGCTAAAGTACACTTTAGCTCATAGATCATTTAATCTGATTAGACCATTAGCATCTCCCAATAGCCTCTTGCACAAAAGGGACTAAGAATTTGGATATATTTCCACATTATAATTTTATTTTTTTATATATATATAATTTATTTTATTATTTATTTATTATTATTACCTAACTTGCACTGCTTGATTTTGACATACAGTATGGAGGGGTTATTTTTAGATGTGGCAGCAAATTTCCTTGATTACAATGCCAGAATAAATGTCCCCCTGTGTCCTAACCTAGAACCTAGAAATATATCTATATGTAAATATACATCTACTGTATGTAAACAAGTTATAGGATAAAAGAGTCAAATTGCTATCTGTGTGATTTCAAGTTTGAGTGCATGATTGACCTCAGTGTTACTTCCACCCTTTAATGTTACAGACATCAGAACCAGGGGTTTGTGATTTGAAATATTTATCAGTTAGTGGCAGTGGTCCAGAAGAACAGAACAGATGTCTGGAGAGTGTAAGTGATAGGGCCAAGCTTTACTCTCCTTTGCAAGTCCAAAACAAATCAACAAAATCTCTTTATCACTGCTGTGTTGTTGTACGATTCCTTTAATAATCCAACTCCATGGAAATGCCCTCCTCCTCCTGTGTTGTTTTTTGAGTGTGTTATCTTAGTCATTCTCCACACCTGTTCTTATCTTGATAGTGGTAACACGATATGTGACTCAGTAAGCTAAATCACAGTGACAAACCACCACGGTCATCGACTACATAACCCCCAGCAATAGTCGCTCCAAAGATGGTGCAGATTACTCATCCTCGAGCCTTTTATTGTTGTCTCATTTTTATTCATGTAGTATGCCAACAAAGCATTAAATCCTATCTGTTCAAGCAAAAGCATTTGAAATGAAATAAAACTAGTAAATCTCTTGTTTATGAGACTGATTTGTGGTTCAGGGCCCCATATCTTCCACTATGTTGACAGGCTGGACACTGCTTAGTGAGAGTACTGTTCATTGTTTCACAAAGAACATTTTGACCATTATTAGTGCATGATCCAAATACTGTCTGTCAGTGTACATGCACTGTGTGCAAACACATAGTGTTCGAATAGTGCACGTGTGTGTTTTGAGACAGAGAAGAGGTTGAGGAGAGATTATGAAATTTCCAAGATGTATTAGTATTAACTTCAAAGATTTTTCATGGGAGTATGTACTAGTCTGTGTGTGTATGTGTGTGTGTGTGAGAGAGAGAGAAAGATCAGTGACAGTGAATCAGTGACAGTGAGGTATTGCCATTATTACTCAAGAGACATTTGAGACAAATGAACATGGAACTTAAAGCATGGCATGGAAACAAACAAAAATAAAAACAACAACAAAAATAATAATATAATAACACCACCACCATGCTACTACTATAATAATAATTAGAATTAGAATTATGATTACGACAGCACAAATGATAATAATAATAATAATAATAATAATAATAATAATAATAATAATAATGGTGTGGATCAATTTTAGGGCAGCAAAGGCTTAAAAAATTGATCATGTTTGTTGAGTGTGCTTCTGTTCCTGTGTGCCAGACTGCTGCCCTTGAGGGCCAGACTAGAATTCTCTAGAAGCAGAGGGCAGAGAGAGTCAGAGACTGCGAGTATGAAAACCTTCCTCTCTCCGTGCTATAGCCCTATAATTCCTATTCACTGCTTGCTTTAGGCATCTACGACTGCAGCCACCATGTTTTCAAATATTAATGTTTTTGTTGCCCTCAGAAGACTGGGGCTTGCAATGGTTTCGCATTTATTTCCCATCCTTTTGTTTCTGTCTTGTCATTCATAGGCATTCTGTGCCTATTCTGCTTATTTTTCAGTCTCTCTCCTTCACCTGTGATATTTTCCCATTCTTCTCTCGGTATGAAGTAGATGTCAGTGCACTCTCTTGCAATCACTGCCCTCCACTTCATCACACGGGTCTCCATCTGTCCTTGCTAATGCATTAATGAAGTGTGAGACTCTAGTTGGCTCCAATGGGTCTGAATAGATGTGGGTGACAAAAGAGGTAGCAATGAAGGCTGATTGGCTGATTTTGTTCATTCTCTCATTCTCTCTCTCTCTCTCCATTTTATTGCATTCCTCTCTAATTTCTAGCACTGTGCCTCATACCAGTAGATCCATCTTGTCTGAGAGAGACAAAAGGAAACCCAAACGTCAGGTCTTGCAGTGAAGGAAATGTCAAAAAACAAACAAACATCTTAACAGACAGGAAAGGTTGACGTAGGGTGAAACTGAACTTATACAACACACGGAAGCAAGGGAGATTAGTATTGGTATGAGTGGAGAACGTAATTTACTGATTTATTTTGACTCAACCCACTTTCATTTATTAGTGTATGTAGCTTGACAATGACAAATCACCTATAAGCGGAATAATGAACTTAACATTTGTATATAAGAAAATAATGCCCTCAAAAAGTGAAGGACACTTCATTATGTTGTGACCGATAAGAGTTGAAGTGAGGTTGTTTGTGGATATCCTCAAGGTTGGGGTTTGACCGTAGGTAACCACACCTATGAGGATATTCTCAAACAGCATAACGATCATGAGGGTTATATTGCTTTTGTACAGATTTTATACAGTTTCATTGCCACCTTATAGTCTTAATTTCATCCGCCACCTTACAAAATAGTTTTTCAGTGAGCTTAGTTTTGCGTCTCCTGTTCCCAAGCACCGCAACAAATGAATGAACGGCTTATTGGCTGTGAAAAGTCAATAAAATTATCTTATATGAGAAAATAGAAGCAGACTGCTGGTGAACTGTCACAGAACCAACAAGCAAAGAACACTAGTTGTCTGCCAGTATTTTATATTTTAATATCGTGGCCCTGTTTTTTCTTTCCTCCTCTCTTCTCTGACATCCTCTTTTTCCCTCTGCTCTTGTCTTCATTTCCCAAACAGCCTGTTCTAATTTCTGTTTATACAATTAAGTTCTTCATGCTGATATTCCACTCCATCCAAAAAGGAAGATTTGCACTGTTGACTGTCGGGGTGTTTCAAGATCCATTATCTTTCACTAAATCTATGTACTGGGGTGCAGCAGTCCAGGGATCGGAATGCTAACAAAGACTTTTTGTAAGACAACGCCATTAAACTCACTGATATCCCCTTGGTTTTCATTTACCCCCTAAACAAACAGTCCTGCTTCAAGTTATATAAAACTAAGCTCTACTTAGCCGACAAATGTCTGAGGAACACGACTATTTTTTCAGCCAGCTCTCCCACTGAAATGAGTATCCTACGATTCGAGTCTTCCCATAGAGACTTTTATTCGATAAGTGTTCTTTTCTACAAATGGGAATTTTCACACTTTCTTCTCAACCCACGGCCATAATAGATAAAACAATTAAAGATTAGCCTACAATCAATCCCTCATTACTTACTGTGGTCTGCCAGGGGCTAACGGGCTGTTCAATTAGAAGGCGTGCTTGGCCTCATGTTTATCTGTATTAATGGTGATGTCTGTGTTTAGCGCTGACAGACCAGTGGTTTCCTCATGTGGCCTGCACTTTCTCTTCAAGACCAGCTAAAATGCTAAGACACAAGGCAAAGGGAAAGGTTAGATATCTACCTCATGTTTTCATCAGCAACTTGCAGAGAGTCCCTGCAGTACCTGGAAATGGAAACGGTTTGGAAGATGACCACCACTACCACCGTGTCTATCATGAGCTAGCGATGGCCAGAATACTTCTCACCCAGGCCCAACACACCATCCCCCCTGCCTCTTACTACTGTGTGTGTGTGTGTGTGTGTTTGCCTTTCATACACATTAGCCTATAGTACTCATGTTGAAACAAACTGTCTTACAGAGTCATACACACACACACACACACACACACACACACAAAGAAAGACAGAGAGCATCAATAGGCGATGACGCACTTTGGCTCCTATCCTGAGAGCTTGTGGTTTGGAACTCGAAAATTAGGAAAACATTAAAAAATCTCTCTCTCTCTCTCTCTCTCTCTCTCTCTCTGTCTTTTTTGTGTCAGACTCTGTCAGACTCACTACTCCCTACCCAGGCTCCAGCTGTCTGTGGGAGTTGAGGAAAGGAAAGGAGAAAGTAAAGACTGATAGAATGTTGATAAGAGAAGGAACGAAGGAAAAGCGTAGAAAGATCCGTTGAAAGATTAGCTCGGAATTCATTCTCCAACCTTTGGGGGAGGTAATACATCAGGGTTCAGGGTCATTGTGGAGTTGTTGTTGGCTTCTTTAGATGAAGACTGGCCTTCCTGCGAAGGGTTGCACATGTAGGCCTACACACTGTATTCATGCAAGTGTGTGCTGCATTGAAAGAGTATGTGAGTATCTTGTTTCACAAAATGAACTGCTAAAGGCATTTAAAATAAATGCAAGATAAATAGATTTAAATACATGCTTTAAGGTAGCATGCATTTTATTGTCTCCAATTGCTGTTCCAGCATGGCTTACATACTGTAGGCTATAGATTGCTTTCCAAATGATAAAATAAGATATTTTTGGTTTACGCCAAATGCCTTGAGCCTGTTCAAGAAGTACAGTCTTTACTGCAGGCAAGAACACAGGTGGTCAACATGGACTTGGTTATCTAGGTGGATACCAAGATACAGCACTGTACCTATACAAATTCACTTGGCTGATTTTTACTCCATGGATGAAAAGTGGAGTATGTTGCTCTACTAACTTCCTCTGTTTTCCTTACATTAAAAATGAAGAACATTTCTTTACACCATTTAAGTTTGTCTAAATAAACAGTGTGTGAGGATGTGTGTGTGTATGTCTGTGTGAGTGTGTGTGTGTCTGCATTCACGTGTAGTAAAGCATATAACCTCAAGAGGATTACATATTACTTTGTAGAGCAGAAGCTCTATGATGGTGAACATTAAGCATACACTATTCAGGCAAAACAAAACCAAACACATTCATCCAGCTATGACCATCTGACCATGACGGAGAGGAGCTGCTATGCTATTATCCAACACATAGCCCTTTTCACCTTAACTCATTCTAGCGAGTATAAACACAGCAGCTTAAGATGAGAGAAAGCTTTGGCCTCAGTGTTCAATCACGGGGTACGGCTGTAGCCCGTAATAATAACAAAGACGGAGAGGGACAGATAAAGCCAGAGAACAAGGGAGAGGAGGGAATATATGGCTTTGGGAACAGGGATTATGAGAAACAATAACTGGGCCTTCATGATCGATTCCCCCAACCTTTGTATTCCCTGAGCCCATGCTGAACTGTGGGAAGGCGGAGGACTGGCCTTATCTGTAATAACATCTTGTTATTAGCGTTGCATGCACACCATCGATTGGAGGGCTCCAGAGGGCCAAAGCACATCGCTTCCCCCGGATGCTGATGGAGGCAGTATTGGGGTTGGGGTTGGAGGAGGGGGGCGGGGTTGGGCCTTCTAACCTCTCCACTAGCTCAGACTGCACAATTTCAACTGGCTTATGTCATAGCTGATAAATCTCCAGCACTGGACAGTATTGATACCAAGAACTGTGCTGAATAGGGCTTGTACTTTGACATATTCATGTTGAGTGATTTGTTGTATGTGTTGCCTTTCTATGGCTTGATGGTTATCTAATTTGGTCAATCATGGCAGACCATCACGAAAGACAAAAAGTTTGGAAGTCTGAACATGGAGTCAGTCAGAGGCATTGGTCTGCGCTATATGCACCAGTCAGCAATACTGGTCCAAAGTGGGTTATCAACATCTCCTACCCATAACACTCTCTTTCTTTCTTTCAGACTTCAGTGTTACGCTCCTATTGCCTAGACTCATTTTTTACCACGGGCCATATTGGTATTAGGATTACATAGCTTGTGACCACAAACAGTTGCATGTTTCTTTGGGTTTTGGCCATCACATGCACAGTCACAATGTGTCTATGTCCAGACTTTCTCATACTTAATTGGTCTTCCTTCCCTGACACTAAGCCTGATGCACGCCATAGTTCAGTTGGCTGACTTCAATAATGAAATGCTGAGCATATGGAGCTGCCAGTAGGCTATCGCGTTGTGCAAACATAAGATTTTCTTGTGCATGTTTAAAATGATTTGGAGGCAGGCACTTATGTTTAACACCCCTGGCCTAGCCTATGGTGGCCCACGACCTGTGAAATTTGCAGTGTCATACTCTATATATGGCACAAATTATATTTCAGACATATTTGATACATATTGTAAATGTATCAGTCTTTGCATTAATATTAAATATTTTCTATTCAGCGCCAATTCAGGTGTATTTGTGCTATTTTTTTCAGTCTGTTTGTAGTGAAACGATAACAAATGATTTTTGTGTGGAAATTAAAATACACAAGAGTAGATTGTTGGGGTCTGTGACCTCTATAATAATAAAAAAAAAAGTCCTTATATTAATTGAACTCTGAAATCTTTGAAAGTTCTGTGATTATACTAACCTACAACTAACATAAAGAATAACATTTTTATTATTAATTTGTGTGCATGGTATGTCATAAATGCTAATTGTAATTGAAATGTAATTGTAATACCGTATCTGGCATATGTTTATTCTATATGTGCCCATTGTTTATTGCTAATTTACTTGCCTTTCTTTCTATCATCTCATTCTGTCAGATCTTGCTGGAGGCAATTGTGTCTAAAGAACGCCGTGGCTATATTGCCATTGACGACATTATGATCCTGAATTACCCTTGCTGTAAGTATATTGTACTATTGTTGGCATTCCTTCTGGTTATGTCTGACCCACACTGACTTGGTTCTACCAACATATTTGTTATTGTCCTGCCAGTAACTGTGTAGCAGGATTCCAAAAGTAAACACATTTCAAATAAACACATTTCAAAACAGGACACCATTGTTTAGATGGGGAACCACTGATTCATTTCTTACCCAGTCAATCCCCTCCTACAAATGAATTGCACCAGCATTTGCCCCATAACATAAAGAAATTCACTGTTTGTTTTAAGTGCATTTACTCATACATGCCTGTTTCATAACCCCAATCTTTACAAAAATGGCAAATTCTTTTTAAGCAAAGCTGTCAGAGATCCTCTTTGCTCACTAGCACTTTTTAGCTATTAATATTTTGTGAAGGGTAACTAGGCTTCGGAGGTTTAAGGTCAGATTGCGATCAGGGGAAGAAAAAAAAAGTGTTGGAGCCAAAAGAAATATTCTCACTGGGAGAGACACTGAGCATATGCAAGCATTCCACTGCATTAAAAGGTCAGCCCTTTCAATGCAACCCAGTTAACCTGTGTTGCTACGACTGATTTAAAAGGGGTAAGAGTGCCTTTTCATGTTCATTCTGTATATAACAAACTTTACACAGAACAGAAAGCAGAAACACAATCTGAATGTTGAGCGTGCTGATCTTCCTACCAAGTGAAGATACATTGACCCACATGACACTGGCTTCGGGCTTCAGGTTTGCTTCAGGCAAAGAAAAAGAAACACTCTGTTATTGCCTAGGAGCAGAGGCTCACTGGAGACACAGACTCAGGCAAACTGCCTGCCCTTGGTCAGCCATTATGCTGGTTTTTCCACAGAGGTGTGTGATTGGGGGTTGTCATGGCAGCAGAATGTCTATTCCACATCCCATCCCCACCCCCAAATACAGCCCCACAATGGAAGCTTCTGACTTCTGACTCTTTCTGTAGGGCACTCTGTTACCCATCAGCTGCTCTGCTTTCTCTGTATCTGGATCCTTTCTTTCAGCTGTCACTCTCACTAGTCTAGGCTTTGATTGCAAACTCAGGCGGTCTTTGATAGCATGGGGGTGGTGTGTGTGTGTGTGTGTGTGTGTGTGTGTGTGTAAGGAAGAGAGATCAGTGTGGTGGAGGCAGGGAGATGAAGGATGCTTTGACCTTCCTCGTTCCAGAACTATCTACAGGGTAATCTCAAAGTTCCATCGGCATGTTTTATGTCACAGCTGTAGCCCAGATGAAATCACCTCTTCTTAACTTGCAGTGACAGCATATAGATACGACGAGCAACATGGCTTTAGTCTCACAGCAGGTGTTTGGGTCATTCTGGTTATGCATGATTTGAACAAAACTTTAACACTGGTTGATCACTCCACCCCACCCCACCCCACCCTACCCTCCGTCAATTCACACCCCTTTTGTAAAGTGATTGCGGTGTAATTTCAAAAGGACATCACTCCCTTCCTTGATTTACTGATCATAAAAGCAATGGGGGATATTCAGAAGAATTTAAAGATAAAGAAAGACACAGAGAGAGGTAGAGAGAGAGAGAGAGCGCGCAAGAGAGAGAGAGGCTGCTGTTCGGTTCTGCCTGGACGAACGTAAGTGTAAAACTACTCTGTTAAAAACGCAAAATCACCAGATGCTCTGGGCCAGAATTCTCAACCGAGCCCGAAACTCTCAGCAGCCCACCCACCCCTGCCACCCTCCCCAGTTCCTGTGGGCAGCAGATGGCACCATCTAAACCCCCCTGTGCCCATTAAATAATTAAGGCGCTCATCAGGAGCCGGGCACATTGTCTGAGCTGGCGTTGTGCCAGACTGCGGAAATAGACACTTGGCACCGTGAATGATGGAGAAGGAAGAAAAAGAAGGTAGAGGGAGGAAAAAAGAGGAAGACAGAGCGGAGTGCTGGGGGGAGGAACCAGTTCTCTGAAGAAAAGCCTCTGAAATCATGACAATAACTGGCCCATTAGTTTTAATGTTTGGACATGACGCTTGTGTTGTTTTCACAAGAGACTGTTTTAGTGAGTCAAATAAAATATTTACCATTTTATTGAAGCCAGGGGATAAAGTCTCCATCATCTGGATCAACACACTTAAATATATTGAAGACAGTAGCCAACAAGATAAATGAATTTTTTTTTTTTTTTTTTTACTGTAGTAAATCTACTCTATTTGGTCGGGGTAACTACTTTGTTTTCTTTGGTGAGTTTATTTGTGCTGGTGCATGGGAGGACATGAATTATAAATTAACTCAAAATGTCCTGGGGACACGCTCAGCCACCCAAGGACTAAACACAGCAAGACCATCAAATTGCTGTCCATTTTGCGAGCAAGCCAGCAACATCATGGGCAAATTTGGGCGATGTTGGCGCAGGTGGTAGACATGCCATTCCATAACCGGAGGGTTGCAGGTTCAAGCCCCGCTCTACCTGACCCTATGGAAGTGTCCTTGAGCAACATACTGAATCCCAATTGCTCTCAGTGGCAGGGTGGCACACGGTATGGCAGTCTCTGCCATCGATGTGAGAGGGGGTGAATGCGAGGCATACATTGTAAAGCGCTTTGAGTACTCGTAGGTGTAGAAAAGTGCTATTTAACGCAGTCCAGTACTGTACAGTATACAGTATACTGGAAAACACAGAAATCTCAATACTGAGGAAGAAAACCCAGACATTCCAACTCCCACTAGCAACCCACAACCCCTCCCTCCTGATTTTGTACTGTTGATCCAGATGATGGAGATGTATTTCACTGTGTCTCTCTCTCTGTCGTGGCACTGCATGGCTAGACATCTGGCTGACAAAAAGCTGGTAAACAGCTCCTGCTGTTTGTATAGCACTATGAGCTCTCATTTGTGACACGTCCTCCTCGATTTGGACAGATGCTTTCATAACGATGCCTTTAGATTGGTACTGATTACTGCAATTCAACCCATGCCTTTCACAAGGAACTTCACTGCTTAGTATTCATTCAATGTTTGTTTTGCATATCAACTCCTAACAGAATGCCTGGTCCGTCATTGCCTGGACCTTTATACACCTCTCCTTCCTCCTAGGCAATCAAAGAGGTGGAGCCCAAATCAGCATCCATGCACATTTGGGTCTTTCTGGGTAATGAAGGGTAATCAGTGTGCCTGGGCAAGAGCACAGACTGGGACTCATCAGCCCACAGCCCCACATGTTCCAGTTCTCCCTGAAGGAAATCCAGGGGCTTTGTAAAGGCTCCCATAGAGGATTGGATGAGCAGTCAGTCCACTGCGGGGCCCCTTTTGGCTTTGGCCTTTCCTCATTGAACTTCCACATTGGGCCTGAAATAGGATAAAATAGGATAAAATAGGACTGTCACTGTAACAGAAGCAAATTTTTCGCTTGACATTTTGGCATTATATGTATTCTACCTCAGTTTGAAATTTAGCACATTTTTATATTGTTTTCATATTATAACCTCTTGCTAGGAAATAGATCTGCTCAGACTCCTTGGTTTGCACTCATGCTGACAACTCACGTCTATTGTCACTTTCACCTATTCCCATATAAGGGCTTCCTCCCAGACACCCCCTACAAAGTAGCAGTGGGCAGGAAAGACGTACTGACATAATTATTTATTGTCAGGGATGAAGGATTAGTCATGACTAATGAATGATGTTTATAAATTATGAATAATTCTTAGAAAAGCAATGCACTACTTATATAACTGAGAACCACACACATTTCCAAGACTTAAAAAACTGTCTTTCTACATAAATGTCACTCTGTTTATAGTAGAATATGTGGATGTTTTAAACTTTACACTTTACATCTATTTTTACTTTTAGATAAAGCTCCACACTTCTCTCGGCTGGGAGACATGGAGGTGAATGTTGGGCAGAATGCCTCTTTTCAGTGCGTGGCATCTGGGAGGCCATCGGATACAGAAACCTTCCTTCTGGAGGTGAGTTTGCACCTGTGTGTGTCTTGTCTACAGTATGTTTGCAACTAATAATAGTAATTCCAACTCCTTGCAAACAGGCTTTGCACCTAACCCCCCTATTGTGTCTAAGCAAGTGAGAGCTGCATTCAGCTCGTTCTGGCAGGTCAACATCATGTTTTGTCCCCATGTCTACTGCCCACGCACGTACGTAATGGTTGCAGTTGTTCACAGTTGTTCTTATTCATGCAGCACCCAGCAGCATGGAGGCTTGTCCTCACAAAGATGCAGAGAAAAAGAGCAGACTAACATTTCAGGGATGAGAATCCAACATGCATGCCTACATCAGCAATCATTCAGAGTTCTCCTTTCTAAAAAAGGAGTCTCTTAATACAAACAACAGAATAGAATGCAGTAGTATACAGTATGAGGACTGAAGTTTAGCCTCAACCATCCTTACAATTATAATACCAAACCTTGTACTTTGTTGTGGTAAATTGTGGAGCTAGAACTGTACGCATTGGGTTGTCTGGGATATTGTTTGGATGTCCATGTCCTTCTATCCCATGATTTTTTTGTTAGCTAGATTTAATTTTATATTACTGTACCTGGTGTATTTAGTGGCATACTGTTCTGTTTCTGATGACGTCTACAGTACAGTAGTACTATTTCAATTAGCTTTATAGGCAATCAGGGTAAGACTTTACTTTCAGGCAAGTCAATATAAGATTCTCAACACACGTTATATCAGGGTTTTTTTTTACAGTAAAAACAAAAAAATCCAAGTGCTTTTGAAAAAGTAAACTTTCCCGTGGCACTGACACCCACTATCATTAAATGCTGACTGATCCTTCAGTACATCAAAGACCACCTCCCAGCAGACTATAGGGCCATCAAACAAATTGGCTATATCTTGTCATGTCTTGAACAGAGAAACATGTATGTTAGGCTCTTCATTGAAAGTCAGGGTGGGCAGCTACACCTTAAAAAAAAAACATCAAAATGAACACACATTCGCCCCAGGGCTGTGTATTGAGCCCTTTATTGTTCAACTTGCTTGCCCATGACTGCACCTCTCATTCTTACACCAACCACATCATTAAGTTTGCAGACGACCTGAAGGTGGTAGACCTAAACAGAAATGGTGATGACTCTGCATACAGCACAGGAAGGAGGTAGAAAATCTTGGAAGATGACCTGACCTTTTGAACCAACACCTCCGGCATTGTGAAAAAAAACCCCTCAAAAACAGCTGAGCTGGATTGTAAGCAAAATGATCAGTGCCCTACTCTCTTCCTTAGTAGAAATGTACATGCTGTGCTGTGTCCATAGGGTCATTAGCACTATCAAAGATCTCCATCACCCTTCCCTTCACCTCAGCATTCTCCTCACCTGGGGAAAGGTTTTGGAACCTGCTTTGTAAAACAGGAAGTATGTCAACAGTCAACCCCCTCCCCCTCCCCCCATAGACCATTACTCTTCACATGCATTTACAGACAGTAATATTTGGGCCGTTTTGATGTCTGTACTATTGTCTGAAGTGTTCTTGAAACCCTTTTGTTTTTTAACCTTATTCATTTGTGCATAATATTTTTACAGTAAAAGCACATTCCCTTGACCTATTTGTGAACCAACGCTAGAGGGCCAATATGTAATTATTTTGTTTACACCATAGCTTGAGTAAATACATCTTGAATCTTGAAATATGATTGATATCATGTGCTTCTTTGTATAGTTTTTACCTCCCCATCTAATTGTAGGGTGTCTGTTTGTGAGGTTTCTTTGTCTTTCCCATGAACCATGAGACTGCACACGTAAACATCCCACCTCAAATGCCTCACAAATCTAAACCATGGCCAAATCACACTGTAGTCTCTGTGGAGCCTGGGAGACTGAAAGTGCTTGGCCCTCAGAGCCAGTGTTCCCCTGAAATTACATGTTTTTTTTTTCCCTATCAGTTCTGTTTTCCTATCTCTTGTCAATTCTCTTGTGGCATGTTCAAAATAGCACCCAAAACACAAAGCTATCTGAATAAACTGCACCTGTTTTTCCCGGATTTTCTGTGAACACTTGCAAACACACAAATGGTTGAGTAAAGGTTCTTAGCAGTGAACACAGAGATGTGTTCTAACAATTTCCACCGTGGTTCATGTGCCTTTGTCTGCAGCTTAATGAAGATCAGATCAGACCACTATCATTTCTCAGTGTTGACCAGAATGAAATCATTCTGGCCAAGAGCTACTGTAGGGTCTTTTTTTGCTACAGTCATCTCATGAATAGTTTTCTTCCA
>JAGFZM010001724.1:196362-236547 GCA_017657215.1 Limnothrissa miodon | reverse complement strand
CACACACACACACACACACACACACACACACACACACACACACACACTCGCACACTATGATGTCACCCTCACCTCTTCAAGTTACCTGGGCAACAGCTCTAAAGAGTGACATCACCACTTAACACCTCCACACTGGAATAGGAATAGGGAGATAAAATAAATAAATAAATAAACCTTAAACAACAACAAAAACAACAATAGCAGAAGCACACAGGGAAGCAAACAGAGAAGTGCTTCCAGTCTTGTTTCAGCTTCCATCATCCCGCAGGGGTAACTTAAACAGCTCCCTAGTCTCCTTTGTATTACCAGGCAAATGTTGGCATACTGATAGGGGTGCCCGGATTTATCCTCACGTATGATGGAAATCCACCCACATGGACTTTCTGTGGGGAGGATTAAATATCGCTTGTTTGTTTCTCTTGTATGTGTGTGTGTGTGTGTGTGTGTGTGTATGTGGGTACGCAATATGTGGTTCCTTTGCTTCGCTCTGCTCCCTAGAGTTCATTAGTGTGTTTGTGTGCTCAGGAGTGGGTGCGGGTCTTTAATTATGGATTTATAAGTCAATCACTCATAGGGTGATGGGTGGGAGTGTGGGAGCAAAAAGAGAAAGATAGAAGAAAAGGACCAGGAGACGGAGAAGTGTGAGGAAGTGTGAGTGAAGGGGTGAGTGAAAAGAAAGGAAACAGACAGCAACGGAGGAATAATGTCTATGTAAATGTGCCAAGACATTGGGTAATTGTTGTTATACTGCTAATGCTGTGTGTACTGTGTGTGTGTGTGTGCGTGTGTGTGTGTGTGTGTGTGTGAAGGGAGCGGGTAGGAAGAACAAAAAAGATATTAGTTGTAATGTAATTTTGTTGCCTCAGTTATCATTGTTTTGGTAGCAATGCAAGTTCCGCTTGTAATTATGTGTGTCTGTGTGTGTGTGTGTAGTATGTGTAGTTGCAAGCACATTTGTCTGCATGTGTGTGTGTGTATGCGTGTGTGTAGTTATACTGCTTACTCATTTCAGCATGCTCCTGCTTATTCCCAGCCCTGTGTGAATGCCCATGTGATTACCTCACTCTTGTATCAAATGAGTCAATGTTATTATTCTGCTCGCCCTAATTGAGGCCTACATTTACCAATGCAATTTTGCGATCCTGTTTTTAATACCATAATCATCGATTTTCCCTGTAATTGTTTGATTCTCCGCCCCGCTGCCTAATTGAACAGCGATATTGAAGGGGAGTGTTATTTGTTGGCCTTCTCCACAGAGAGCCAGCTAACACGTTCTCTCTCACAACCCCTACAATTGTGTCCCGTATTCACAGACACGGGCAGACAGCAATGTGACGGGTTGTTTGTGAGGGAATAGTAAAAGTGATTTATTTTTTATTGGCAGATTTAAATAGTAGCCATTAGTTTGTGTGTGTGTGTGTGTGTGTGTGTGTGTGAGAGAGAGAGAGAGAGAGAGAGATAGACCATCTTCATCAGCTTGATGATCATTGGCGCTGAAACAGTTAATAGAAAAATACCCAAAAGCATTTAAAAAGGCATTTTCCATCTGTTCACTAAAACCTCTCTCTCTCTTTCTCTTTTACCTCCTCTGTCCCTCTCTGTTGGTAGCTCCTACTTTTGACTATGGGGACATGCCATCTCCACTGAGTGAAACGGAGAGTACCATCACTGTTTTGCTACGGCCTGCTCAAGGCAGAGGGGCCCCGGTCAGGTAAGCATCATCATCTCCATCATCATCACTATTGTCATCATCTTCATCATCTATCAGCATCTCCCCACTATAATTTTCACTTTGACTATTATGACTGTTATCACTCTCATCAGTACCATTATCATCTGTGTAGCCATCATTACTGTAACATCTTTAGACGTCTCATTTCATTACACTGTTTCCTGCCACTGATTAGAATTGGAATTGGAATCGAAATCTGCTGATAATGGATTTTCTTTGGAGTTTCTAGTCACTCCCACATAAGAAATAGCTGTTGTGTATCTGTTGTGTTTTGCAGATGTGTAAACATACACTTGCATGCATATAACTTCCTTCTCTGCATGTGTTTGTATGTATGTGTGTGTGCGTGTGTGTGTGGGCATATGAGTAGCACCTACCAGGTGGTGGTGGAGGAGGAGAGTGTCCGGCGGGTACGGCGTGAGCTGGGCCCTCAGGAGTGCTTCCCCTTACCCACCTCCCACAGCGAGGCCCAGGCGCGTGGGGCCCCCCACTACTACACGGCCGAGCTGCCCCCCAGCAACCTCACGGAGGCCCGCTACTTCACTGTCGGCGATAATCACACCTACAACGGCTACTGGAACACACCGCTTGACCCCAGGAAGAACTATATCATCTACTTCCAGGCTATGACAAACTTCAGAGGGGTAAACACACTTCAGAGGCTGTTTGTTTAGTACAACTCCACTACATTAGACTTAGAGTGGATCCTGATGGATACTTAATTTCAGTGTAGAATCAAGATCATGGGTTTGAGGTGTTTTGTGTGTGTGGTTGATGTGTAAATGACATAGCAATTATGTCTTCGTGAGGGTTGGAATTAAGATGCAATGCCAGAGCATTAGCAAAATACATTATGTGATGATTAGAAGAACTAGTATGCCTTGCCAGCTTAAGTAGACGTTCCGCTTTAGCCATTAAATGTAATGGGGCTATAACTGCTAGGATATTTGTTTTTCTCTGACTTGTCTATACCAGAATAGAGCATGATTAGCACTTACACCTTTGTTCAAAAAATAGCTGCACCTAAGGCATGGTGCTTCAGTTGTCTGCCAGTGATTGAAGATTCAGGTGCACTTGAATGAGAGTAATTGAAGTCATTAAGGTGATCATATTTTTCTCACTTGCAGCAGAAAGACCAGAATATCATCTGTATAAGCCTGTTGAAGCTTCCTGGTTGATGATGCCCATATTTGTTGAAGTTTGTAGACTACATTCCAATTATAATACAGCCATTTATAATGATTACTGATAAGTTGTAAAAATTGCTTCATAGAAATAGTAACAATATTGAGCCATAATTTTGCATACTTTCTGTTGAGAAGTAGACACACAGTGAACTTATATAGGGGGTATTTCTTTATTTCCATAATCAGCTCATTTGATTCTGATTCCATAAGTCAAAATTTAATCACAATAAATTTAGGAAAAATATTATTATATTCGCTTTCCTGCAACCTATTCATTTTTTAAATATATTATTTTCATCTTAAAATAATGACCAGAGTTATTACTGAAGAATAGCTGATATACCATGATGGCTCTTTGATACATCATGTCAGAAAGGTGATGCTTTCTGCACATTTTGCACAATAAAAGTGTGCATAATTGCATAATGAATAACTGCGTAAAATTACGCTGAAGGGGTACTTACGACATAATGCAGGGCAGTCTGACAGACATCTATAGATGATATTTCCACATGGCGTGCTATAAGTGTGTGCTCATAGCCCATGTTTATCCTGTGGATTTAGTCAAAGTGCCGCAAAGTGCTGTGCTGTGCTTTGGATTTATCAGTGGGATCAACATGGCTCATGCACTCACACTAAGCCCATGAATGTGCATGTCAAATCCCAGTCTTCAGGTGTGGGTAATGTGAGCACCGTGTCTCGATGGCCTCTCTGTGGTGTTGATTCGAAAGCAGCTTCAACGCTAGTCAGTCTTATGCTTCCGTTACTTCAGGTGTCCAGCCAAAGTCTTAGGTTCCTTTGCTGGTGAAGGACTCCACAGACAGACCAATCAGCGAACAGAGTTCTGTGTCTTTGGCCAAGCTGTGTCCTTGGCGGAGGGGCAGAAAGCGATGCCACAACTAATCGGTGGTGAATGGTTGAAGGTATACCCAGGGCATGCCCAACAGTATTGAAATTCACAGAATGCATCTGTCTACCAGGAAGCTAACCTATGCCTGTTGAGAGGTGGCAGACTCTTTGCAGAAAGTAAAATGATGCGAAAGACTCTGGCTCACTAGGCTACTCCAATATCTCCTCCCTCTGAGTTTCTTTCCCAACGCTGTTTTCAGTCATAGCAGAACGCCAGCAGAATTCCAGACCATAAAATGGCAGACAGTACTGAGTAGAGAATGAGGCTCATTAAGGTGGAGGGGAGTGTGTGTGTGTGTGTGTGTGTGTATGAGTGCCAGGGCTCTCTGTCTCTGGCTGAAGGAGTTAAGAGCATACCTCTGGGCTTTTGGTAGCGCTTGTGACATTGCATTTGTCTTCCACGTGGTGTAAGTTGATGGGACTGCTGGTGTGTGAGGGTGAAGCCTTATCTACCGTGGATTGCATCATGGTCATTTAGCATCAGGCAGTACAGAGGAGCACAGCATGCCATTGTACAGCACGGCACAGTCAAAGCTGTATGAGTGGACCAGGGACTGGGAGGAAGAGAGGCTTCAGTCAGAGTGGCCCTGCAGTTGCTGCAGATATACTCTACCACTAGCTGCTACATCTGCGTGGGATTGCCTGAAATCAGTCAGGGGGATAGAAAGAAGTTCATTCAAAAGTATGACTGTCCACCTCTCTGCTTTTCCCTCTCTTTCTCACACACACAGACATACACAAGCAAACTTTTTTTTACTTTCTTGCCTCTGACCTTTCCTGTTTTTCTTTTGCTGATCCTTATCTTTATACCCTCTTCTTTACCTCTCTCTCTCTCTCTCTCTCTCTCTCTCTCTCTCTGTCTGTCTCTGCTCCCACTCGTCTTCTTCACAGGCTCTATTATTGTCAGATCCCTGACTCCCCCTCATGCTCTCTCTGTTTCCTCTAATACTCTCCTCGCTGTGTGGAATGCAGCTGAGTTAAAGCTCATTAAAAGCCTCACACCTGAAGTTCTCAACAGATACCCTGGGTGGGAGTGTGTGTGTGTGTGTATTTCTCGACCGGAGCCTCTCAAAGCACAAACATTTATTGCAGAGCAGCAACTCACTTAAAGAACTCTAATTAAAGAAGCTGTGCAGCTGCTGGATTCAGGGGGTCAGGATTTGCCTGGTTAGCAGCCAATTACTGTAGCATGGCACTTCAACGTCACCATGTTTCATAAATTACATTGTATCCGGTACCATTTCCCAAATGCTTTGTGTGCGCCTCACTCTCGGCTCATGCATGAGTTTAGTGTTTGGCACGAGCTCCATTGCATGTGCATGTTTATTCATTGTAGACACCTATCAAGAGACATCAACTGGACACTGGACAGCATGTTAAAAACAAACCACACATCAGATGTGCTCTTACCATGCATGTTCTTGTAGAAACTTTGCATACGACACCAGAAAAGGTAAATTCAGCCAACCACTTACATTAACATAAACATTTGGGGTGGGCATGAAGTTCATGGGAGTGCTGCTAGAGGCAGGACAAGATGACAATGCGCGTCCACAAGCAAAGTAAATCCTGTGTAAATGGTCTATTCCTGTCATCCATATAGCTTACCGCTCAACCTTACGTCAATCAGTAGTGTATCATATCATGTGCTAAGTATAATGGTACCGGAAATAAGCTCTTTCAAAATTGTTTTTTTTTTGGCTGAATTCCAACATTTTCCATTGAAATTAAAAGGGGCGGGAAAAGTCACTTTCTTCAGGTTTTACATGTATAATACCTCCTTGGCTGGAATCCTTCAAACCCCCACTCCCCCACCCAAATCCACCTCTGCATACAGCAGCTTACATGTTAGCAATGTTAGCACGGCATTACAACATATAGCCGGCACTGCCCAGTGCCTAGCATTCAGCCATAATTGGGCACAGGTGTGTGTGAACTGGCAGCGCTAATTGACAGTATAAGCTATCAAGAAGGAATGTGAGGAGTGAGCGAGAGAGTGATGAAGGGAGGGATGTTGTAAGCTGAGCGGTGTGGAGCTTTAATTAGGCTCGGTCCTGATGGATAAATTTCAAGCATGCAGATGGGTCTCAGGCTTTTTCTAATTTATTTATTTGTGTTTTTGCCATTCTCCATTCCCTTTAGACATAGCTGTGTGCCAGCCGCCGAATGGCAGTAGCATACGGATGCTAATTCCAACTGTTGAAAACCAGGTTATTTCTGACTCACTCAGCTTTCACACAGAATCAGTGGACCGAGGCATGGAAATGTCCCATTACTGAAAGAGGGAGGGATATATTCAACATGACCTGACTGACAGCTCAAAAATTTCTGAATACCCTGGAAGTTAACACTCAGTTAACCGAGTCAGTTTAGTCACAATTCCACGCACTTACTGTTCTACTGAAATTCAGTCTTGTTTTAAAACACACAGGTGTTATTTGACTGTCAACATGGTGGTGTTGCCAAAGTACGCTATTCTTGTTTAACCTACTGAACAAGCTGTTATGGATCGGTTGGCAATGAAATAAAAATTATGAATTTATCCATGGGTGTGTGTGTGTGTTCAGTCAGGTCACTTGGCAGAGCCAGTTAAAATGAGATTAGGATTTGTTGTGTGTCTGTTGTGTGTTATGTGTCGCGGCTGGCAAAAGCTCTGCTATCCATGGCTTCAGCGCCCGGGACTGTGCTGGCCTGCTGCTCACCACTGCGGGTTCTCTGCCGTCTTTTGTGGCACAACCTTAATGCCCGGCCAACCAAGCCCAGTCCTGCTCATGCCATCCCTCAGTCGTGGCACACAAATGCTCTTAATGCCAGCTCAGCCTCCGCAGGCTTTTGCCTGCTGCACGATTAGCTCGTGTGACCAAGCCAAGTCCACTCATTTGTAAATGCCCCTAATTTCCCCCACAGAATTTAGTAAACACTGGTTGAGTGGGAAGATTGTGTACTGTCAGACTAGTTTAATGTGGCCTTATTTTTGGTGATTTAAAATTAGCTTAGATGCTGCATAAGTAACCCATCTGCTTGTTGCTAATACTGTTTAGGCATAAGTGTTTAGGCAAACTGAATAAATAATGTCTGCAATTTAAATTGGATCCTTCATATATTTTTTATTTTTTTTCATTTTCCAGTTGTTTGTGTTGGATCTTTGTTTGTGTTGGGACATGTTGGATCTCAGTGTTTCCTGGACTTTGTATGAACAAGATGGATGAATATGTCCTGATATGATCAGATCTCTAAAAGAAACGTTCTAGTTTTTTAGACTCAGGCAAGCTGTGGAAATTAAAGACTAGTTCTTATTCAAAGCCAACTACAGACACATTTCTCTTGATTATAAAACTTCCTTCAAATTATTCAACCCAATTCAGCTCAATTTTCCAGTTTTCTTCATTCACCACTTAATCAGAGGACTAAACACCACCAGCACCAAAGTGTGTTAATGGTGAGTGTTGCAGCTTCAAATCAGAGTCTAGACAGTGTGGCTGTTGTGTGCCTCTCTCTTTTCGCATAGCTCACAGTGCAGTGGACAGCTGGCCACCGTGAGGCTCTTAGCTGTAGACCGCTGACCTTTTGAATAGCCAACCCAATTCTCACCCCGTAATTAAGAAAAAAATAATAAATAAAAAATGTGAATGAGATTTACCTAGGATGGATTCTTTCTCGGTCTGGCATCTGTCCTTAGGACAGCTGAGCTTCCTTTGTAGTTTATGAAGACTCTGGCTCATGTGGTTAGTTCCATTTTGTTTCTCTCCAACTGGATTTCTTTTTTAAGTTGGAGCCAAGTCCTCATAAACTCTGATGGCGGATGAGGAAAGGGACCCACCAAACCACATTTTGGCATAATTCTTGAACAATTAGCCGTTAGTTCTGTGGAGCAGCCTGTCAAGCTTGGCAATAATTGTTTTGATACATCTGAGGAGGTGCTTGAAAGACTGTTGACTCTGACTTTTCAAAAGGATACACACAATCTCTCTCTCTCTCTCTCTCTCTCTCTCTCTCTCTCTCTCTCTCTTTCTCTGGGTACATCAGACCAAAGCAATGTTTGAATTAACAGGCAAACAGGCATGGCATCTATGAGTATGTTGGATGCATGCATACCAACGGGTAGGCTTTTAGATGACCATTTCCATCTCAGACTGGCACAGATCTGCAGTGATTCTGTGTCTACTGCCTGTTCTCAAGCACTTTCTCCATCCCTCTCTCCCTTTCTCTTCCGTGTTTAACACTTCTCCAATTTTTTTTTTCCACCTTATGCCCATTTTTTCTTATTCCCTCTACCTCCCTATCTCCGTCTCAGTTTTCCCAGTCCTGTTTGCTCTGTCCCATCAAAACAGATGGCATTCGTGGCAATCCTGTCACTCTCCTTTCCATGTTTAGTCATCTGGTAGCATAAGCCTGTGTACAGTACACAGAGAGAGAGAGAGAGAGAGAGAGAGACCCTACTTTAATGGGTCCCCATTCCCCAACCCATGGTGCCTCTGGTTACACATGATTTCATGATCCATGGCCGTCACCTGGGTCTGCTCTGGCAGATCCCCCTCCTGCAGGAGGCAGACAAGGCCATCACAGCGCACTTGATTGAGTTGGAGGAAGAGGCACTAAGCTGTGGCAGCAGCCTTGGGCTGATCAAAGGGGAGCCAGACTATGGTGTTGTGAGAGGCGATGGGGTGGTGGTGGTGGGGTGCCGGGGAGTGCAGCGGGGTCCAGGTGACTGTTAGTGTGGTTGTATGTGATGCATAGAAATGTATGTCAGACCTGCTTGGGGGGGGGGGGGGGGGGGGGGTCTCTCTCTCTCTCTCTTTCTCTCTCTCTCTCTCTCTCTGTGTGTGTGTGTGTATTTGCATGTGTGTGTCTAATGCAGTAGTGTAATTTTAGTTTGTTGTGTGCATGTGTTTGGAGATATGTGTTCATATCTGTCTTTTTATGTGTGTGTATGTTTGTGTGTGTGTGTGTGTCTGTGGGATGATTAGGGGTGTCATTCATCATGTCATTTCTCTCTAAACCCATGGGTAAGGTTTAGGCCGTGTGACATACCCATTCCTGCCATGCCTGCAAGAGGTGATAAAATGGACACGACTATAAAGCTGGGATTTTCTGTGTGTATGTGTGTGCACGTGTGTGTGTGTGTCTGCATCTGTGTGTGTGTGTGTGTGTGTTTGTGTGTTTGTGAGGGAGTTTAGACCAAGGCTTTGTAGTGAAATATACTAAGTGTGTGTGGATTATTTCCATGTGTCCATGCATGAAATATTGTGTTATAAGATTGGATTCATGAAAGTCATCTTGACATGGCAGTTCAATACTTTCTTTAATCTTTTTGGCTGGAGCAAGTGAGTCTCTCTCTCTCTCTCTCTCTCTCTCTCTCTCTGTCTCTCTCTCTCACTCACACACACTCATTTATGGATGGGCAGATTTGCATAATTGTTCAATAATTCCTGAATTACCATCTTTAAATCTTCATTTGATAATGCATCTCTGCACTGAGGTGACAGGCCAGAATTGGATTACAGCCTGGGCTATCATTAGGTTCATCCGACAGAGGTCCTTTTGATTATACACAGAGAAGTCATTTGGAAATGAATTCTTTTTTTGTAGTTTTGTCTGGGGGAAGAGGGGGTAGCCCTTCATCTAATTTCTGCTATCTGTTAATTCTATTACCTCCAGTCAATGGGATTTTTTCAAGCATGTCTGTTGGTTTGTTGGTTGGATGATCCGTTAACAGCGTTGCTAAAAAAAGAAAATGGGCTGATTTGCATGACAATTAGTTGAAATCTGTAACATCTGCCAATGAAAAACCTTTTACTTTTTGGATGATATCTGTCATATGGTGTTTTCAGGTTCATTAAGCATTCAAACATGTTGTGTGGTATTTTTTCTTAGTACATTTAACATCTTGGCAGAAGCATAAAAAAGCTGTTGTTTTTCTTTTACTTCCAAACTGGCTCTTGTCATTTGGTCCTGTGTTCAATTACTGTGAGAGGTTTGTATTATAGCAAACAAATAGCAACCATAGCAAAAAATGAATTAAAGCCTTGTTCATGTTTAATGACTAATCTTTTCGATGGTTATTTAATATGAGACTATTATTCTTTAATGTCTTCTCATGCATTCCTAAATGTTTTGGTATGCTTGTTTAAGGGTTTTTAGTTTCACATTGCCTTTCACACCAAGCATTTGTGGTCATAAACTGTTCTGCAGACTTGAAAGGTCTCAGAATGGCACAAGATGGCCTCTTGTCTGAGCTAGCCCTCTGCTGAGAGGCTCTATAAAGGGTCGACCTTTACAGCGTGTAATCTCATGTTCTGCCTCATTCTTCCTCCTGTCATCATCCCTAACATCTCTCTCTCTCTCTCTGTCTCTCCCCTTGTAGGATACGAGGATCAACTGTGTTCGCATCGCTCGGAAAGGTAACACACAGACCTCTGAACTCTCTCTGTATCTCTCTCTCTCTAAGTCCTTCTCGCTCTCTCATAGCCTACAAAATCTGCACACACACACACACGCCCTCAACCCCTACCACTATTTGTTTTTCTTTTTTTTTCTTTTGCTGTACCTCTAACCACACATACCCATGACCTCAAGACCAAATAACTGGAGCGAGTGTCCGTGCGGATGTCCTATCAAAACTCCCAGGAGTCGGTGCAACAGAAGGCCAGTCCAAACAGGCACGGGTCAATTGTTAATCCACATATCTAAGCTCCGACAGGACCACAAGCCGTCTGAGAGCCATCTCTCCCTCACTCTGTACGATGACCCAGCCCACAAATATTCCCCTTGTAATACACCGTCTTTTTCCATTTCTTTTATGTCTTTTTTTTATGCTGCCTCTCTCTGCTGAGAGAAGAGGTTGGTATCTCTGACGACGAGGGCCGACTCTTCTTGTCTTTGAGCTTTGCTGGAAAGGGCAGCGTGCCGGGAAGAGACAAGAGGTCAGGCTTTCATCATGTTGGAGTTTTTTTTGAAGGGGGGAATGGGGTGAATCAAAGCTGTGACTAGAAGCTTGTGTGGGGGGGGGTGGTCAGTGGGAGGGGTTGTGAGGGGTTTGCTTCCCTCCAAAGTCAGTCGGAGACAATTGGAAGGGAGCAGAGGAGATGAGAGGATCGGGGATGGGCCTCCAACCGGCCCGGGACAAACAAGAGCCCTCCACCTCAAACTGGCCCTGATATAGCCACCTGTGCCTGTCAATAAGAGGTCTACTTCCCCAGTCACCACCCTTGTGTTGTCTCACCCCACCCCTCCACCACTCTCTTTGTCTCTCTCTTTCTCTATCTCTACCTTTATTTTATATCTCTCGCCTCCCTCTCTCACTATATCTACCTTATCTCCTTTGGAATCTTTCTCCGTCCTTCACTCTCTCTCTGCCCAACTATCTACCCTGAGTCTCTCAATCTCTGTCGCCTGTAACACAAAAGAAGCCATAGGGCCATGAAATGTGAAATGTGATCTGAATGAAAAGTGGAGTCCCCTCTTTCCTTTTATTGAACTCTCTCTCAAATCACAGAGCTGGGAAAGTGGGCACATGTTGAGCCGTCGCCGCCTGGCAGTGTGGCTGCACCGCGTTGCCTCAGCACGGTGGTTGCATAAGCCCGCAGAAAAAGATCTTCGTTTGGGGTAAAATAGTCAGTAAGATGGGGCTTCTCTCGAGCAGAACAGACCTCCAGAGGAGGAAAAAAGAGTGCTGTGAGCAGCCATTTTAGGGTGGCTGTCTCCCCTTGTCTTCTCTTTCCCCGCTGTATGCACAGAACTCATTTTGGGCCTGATTAATCACCAACCTCACTTAAAATGGAGTGTCATTCTCTCTCTCTCTCTCTCTCTGTCTCTCTCTCGCTCCATCCCTCCTCTTCTTTCTTTCTGTCTGTGTTCTGCTTTTTCATTCTGTATCTCAGTCAGGCGCTTTGTGCTTTTATATCTCTTTTTTTATTTGTGCCATTTTTCCAGTATGTCACTTATTGTCTCTATTTTCTCCCTTGGTCCATGTTTTTGTTCCTATCTCCCTTTCACATTCAGTGTCTGTGTGTGTGTGTGTGTGTGTGTGTGTTTGTGTGTTTCTGTGAGTATCCTCTCTGGAATGGCTACAAAAGCTATTGTGAAAGAAAGCAATAAGAAAAAAAGGTTTAATGTCTAGAACATGACATGGTCTGTCAAGTCAAATTCTACAGAACAATATCAACAAAGCTAAATAAGCAAAACACAAATTAAGCAACATATAACATTATTATTATTATTATTATTATTATTATTATTATTATACATTGCCTACTTCCAACAGCTTTAATCTACCATAGTGCTTATCCCCCACTGACCTCCTTCCTTGTAAGGAAAAGCAGAAAGGCCTCAAAAGAACTTGGGATGACGTAGCTACTTTGTCACTTACCCCATTCCTCCACCAGGTGATGGCCCAATTAACGCTGCTTTTCACACAATGCACTCCATGGGTTTTTTCCTCCTTTCACCAGCAGGCCTTAAATCAGTATTCCTATTCGTTCAGTGAACTGAATTTCATGCCATGTGTGTTTTTCATAATTGATATTCCAGGGACAGTGATGACATCTGTCTGAGTCACTAGGATGATTTAATGAAAATTTTGAACTCTACCTGTCGGTCCATCCGTTATTTAAGAATAGGAATATATGCTTTAAATAAATAATACATGTGTCTGCCCTTTAGGGCCAAACTGATTTGTGCTTATGAAGATTTGGGCTGCACTTAGAATGCCGTGTGCTTTGTCAAACTCTTTGAAGTCTTTTCACAAGAAGATGGAATGAGTACAGCTTTAGGCCTGAGGATGTACAGTAGAGGAAAGACGTGCAGTAAACTTTGAGAAAAGTTTAGACAGTACAGCTTTAATGACCTGCTTAGCATGTGTGTGTGTCATCAGACAAAAATCAAGAAATATAGACTGGGGAGTCTCTGAAGCCTGTCTTCCCTGTCTTGCCTGCTTTCTCCTCTTGGTTTCTCTCTTTCACTCCATCCATCTTGCCCCAGATCCATTTGTTCCTCACCCTTTAGCTTCTATTTTTAGCTGTGGCCTTCTGCGTCGCCCCGATCCAGACCCGTTTCCCCAGGCCAGCGTTGACTTTTCTTCCCCTTTATTGGAAGAGTAGTGTGCCTGAACTCTGCGTTTCAGGCCATGCCAACCCCACACACTCACATGCATACACACACACACACATACACACACACACACACGCACACAGCCCAAAGCTCAGAGCCCTCAGCACAGAGCCTTGAACCTCTAAAAAGTGGATCAGAGGCCTCCGGTGACTAGACAAAGCGTCCCTCCTCCCTGAGCACATTTACATAAGTGTAGGGCACCAGAACAAGCAGCAGTCACCGTAATAAGCATAACACTGATTCCACCCCTTCGGTCGAGGAACCCACAGGTGGTGATTCACACTGTGTTTGTGAATCACAGAGTAAAAAAGATATATCAAACAAGCATTTTCTAGTTACTGTGAAACACACACCCAGTAGCTGTGTCACTGGGTATAGAGTAGGGTCTCATATAGGGCCTGAATAAAAACTCTACATTAACTGTTGTGACAGCAAGAAGTCTTTCATTATGGTCTTCTGAAGAGACAATGGGCATACTGAATGCCCTTTGGTTCAGGAAGTTCAGTAACAGAATGAAATCCTAGTGTGCATCTGGGAATTTTTCAGTTTGCATTAGGAGATCTGTCAGATGGCCAAATGCCTTACAACTCATCTGTGATTAAACATTTCTCAACACACCATATTGTTTTTCAAAATAACACACTAGTCTTTTTCACTAAAGCTAACAGATGGGTTTCTTCTGAGAAATTTGTTGAGTGTGCATTTGGTCAGGAATGAGTGATAACCTGCCAAATAATAAGAAGGGTTGACATTCAGTTGTGGAAAAGATATGATTGTGTTGTATTAAACTAAAATCTACAAAGAACTTATAAGAGGTAGACTTCTCTAAAAATACATCTCATAGTCTGTAATTACACAGCCGTGCAGTATTGACAGAGACCTACCATTTGTAATCCCCCATTGTGTGTGAGAAAGAGTTAAATTGTGCTGTTCTGGGTGTTAGTTTTTTAGTTAGTTTAGTTTAGTTCTTAGTTTATTGTCCCCTAAGGGGGGAAAACCTGTCTTGCAGCAGGAAAACATAATACATGGTAGCACATCAGTTGAAAACAAATACAAATATATAACACACATTTAACAAATACAAAAAAAAACGTTACGGATACTAACGTATCCTCGGTTCTCTGAGTGAAAAGCCGAAACGTACGAGTGGATGATGCCTATCATCTCCTGCTTTTCTGAAGTCATTTTAAACCAACCCTTTGAAAAAAGGGCAGTAAGCGCACTGACGCGCGCAGGCAACTACTTAGACAGCCCTGCGTGACGTCAGAAAGTCTATATATTGACTGCGCTTACGCTTCAGGTCCTCTTTGCCAAGCTCGCCAGCGTCGGCGATTGAGGCCCGAAGCGTACGTTTCGGCTTCTCACTCAGAGAACCGAGGATACGTTAGTATCCGTAACGTTCTCTTTCGTTTCGAAGCCGAAACGTACGAGTGGATCACTACAACCAAGCCTCAAGAGCCCTACACCGAGGAGCCCGAGGTGGGAGGATCCATGGGACCGCCGCCGGGCCCAGAGAGAACACTCTCTGCTACACCCGGCCTGGTGACGTCCAATGCGTAAAAACGCGCGAAGGTGTTGCCTGAGGCCCACGAAGCGCTCAAGCAGATATCCTTCAGGGGGACGCCCTTCCAGAAGGCCCAAGAAGCCGCCACTCCACGGGTGGAGTGCGCCCTGACATGAACAGGCGGAGGAACACCCGCCGCCTCATATGCCAGACGTATGGCTTCCGTAAGCCAATGCGACATGCGTTGGGTAGACAAGGCCTGACCCTTGGCACGCTCGCCATGGCAGACGAACAACTGGTTCGTCTTCCTGATGCTCTGCGTACGCGTCAAGTAGGCACGAAGCGTTCTGACTGGGCACAGAGTAACGGGCACAGAACTGCCCGTCTCAGGAAGGGCTGCGAGCTCAATGACCCTCGAACGAGGGTCAGTAGACAGCACTTTCGGGCGAGAAAAGGGATTCGGCCGCAGCGTGACCCGCGCGTCACCTTGCGTGAACTCAAGACAGTCAGGACTGACCGACAAGGCAGTCAGATCGCTGACGCGCTTCACCGAGACCAGGGCGAGCAGAAGCGCAGTCTTAAGGGAAAGCATCTTTAGACTGGCACTCGACAGAGGGTCAAAGGGCGTAAGGGCGAGTCCACGTAGGACGGTGGCCAGGTCCCAAGTAGGAACCGAAGGGGAGGCAGAGGGGCGTAGCCGTCTGATGCCCTTCATGAAGCGCGACGCAAGGGGGTGAGCGCCTGGGGAAACGCCAGCATAGCCAACATGGCAAGCTGAGATGGCTGCGAGGTACACCTTCAAAGTAGAGGGTGTACGACCCTGATCAAATAGGTGTTGCAGAAAAGCAAGCACCTCGCCAATAGGGCAGACTAGAGGATCACAGCCTCTGTCTCTGCACCACGTGCTGAATACGCGCCACTTCAGTGTATACAACGACCTAGTGGACGTAGCTCTAGCAGCCTGGACGGTCTCTATCACTGCGTCTGACAGGCCGCTCTCTAGGAGACGCGCCCGTTCAGGGGCCAAGCCGTCAGTCTCCACGCTTCCGGCTTGGGGTGCCACAGCGACCCGTGAGCCTGCGACAGGAGGTCTCTCCTCAGAGGGAGAGTCCACGGCTGGCCGTCTAACAGTGAGACCAGATCTGAGAACCAGCTCTGAGATGGCCAATTGGGGGCGATCAGAATCACCCTGTGCTCCCCCGCTCTGATCCTGGCCAACACCTGACGCATCAGAGGAAGGGGGGGAAAAGCGTAGAGCAGACCGCGCGGCCACGGGTGTGCCAGCGCGTCTGACCCTAGCGGCGCATCTCGTTCCAGCGAAAACCACGCTGGGCAATGAGCGTTCTCTCTCGAGGCGAACAGATCGACTCGTGCCCGCCCGAAGCGGGACCAAAGGCTGTGCACCACGGCTGGGCAGAGGCGCCAGTCGGTTGCACGCGGAACACCCCTGGAGAGGAGGTCCGCGCCTGTGTTGCGAACACTTGGCAAGTGCACCGCCCTGATCGACAGGAAGTGGCGAGAGGCCCAGGTGAGCAGTTTGTACGGCAGGCGAAACAGGTCCGGAGAGCGCGTGCCGCCCTGGCGATTGATATACGCCACAACAGTGGTGTTGTCTGTGCGCACAATAACGTGTTCTCCTCTGAGAAGAGGGAGAAACTCCTTCAGAGCGCAGAAGACAGCAAGGAGTTCCAACACATTGATGTGTAATCTCCTGGAGGCTGTGCCCCATATCCCCCTGGCGGGGCGACCGCAGCAAACGGTGCCCCAGCCTGTTTTGGACGCATCGGTGGTGACCGTCATGCGTCTGTCTATAGCACCCAAGGCGCCGCCTCCGGTGAAGGAGGACGGCCTGCGCCAATGCGCGAGGGCTAGCCACATGCGTCTGGACACTAAAATCCGACGGGCGGGGTTCGACCTTGAGGATACACCTAGCTCCGCTAAGGCGAGCTGCAGCGGGCGTAAGTGTAAGAGGCCGAGTGGGACAGCGCCGCCTGCGGCGCATAGGAGGCCCGTCAGTCTGAGACACAGCCTGGCCGAAACGCAGGCACCGAGTCTGAAATGGCGTAGACACGCCCTGACGTCCTGAAGCCTCTTTGGTGTGAGCGTCGCTCTCATCGAGCGTGAGTTCAACCTCACGCCCAAGAACTCGACCTCCTGGGAGGGAGAGAGCATGCACTTGCTTAGATTCACTAAGAAACCCAGACTGTGCAGGTGACGCAAGACCACGTGGGTCTGTGACGCTAGGAGCTGTCTGGAACCAGCCAGCAGCATCCAGTCGTCCAAGTAATTGAGGAGTCTGATCCCCTGAGCGCGTAGAGGAGCGATCGCCGCCTCCACACACTTCGTGAAGCACCGAGGTGCTAGAGATAGACCGAAGGGGAGGGCTGCGTACTTGTACGCGCTGCCCTCGAAGGCGAAGCGTAGAAAACGCCTGTGCCTTGGGACTATGCCTATGTGAAAATAGGCGTCCTGAAGGTCTATGGTGACCATGTAGTCCCCCTGGCGGACCGACTCCGCCACCATTCGCCCCGTGAGCATGTGAAAGGTGAGAGGTTTGAGCGAAGCATAGAGCGCTCTGAGGTCTACGATATCCGATGTCGGTGAGCTGTGCGCTTCGCCTGCGACACCCCGTAGGGCGGCCGACCTGGAGCGCATGTCAGCGACGTAGGTGGTCGATGAGCCGTGCACTGCACCTGCGACACCCCGTAGGGCGGCCGACCTGGAGCGCGTGTCAGCGACGTACGAGGTCGATGAGGCGCGCACTGCACCTGCGACGCCCCGTGGGGCAGCCGTCTCGGAGTGCGTATCGGTGACGACCTCGAAGAAGGGGGAGAAGCTACCCGTCTGGCCAAGGACAGACGTGTCGGACTGAGCAGACAGTTCTGCGCATATCTGGGCGAGGAATCGACCGACAGAAGCGGCGAGAGAGGACGGGGGGGACTTCTCGACCGTGAACGACTCCGAAGCGTCGCATGTCCACTGCTCAGAGGCGAAGGGGACAGCGAACGCGGAGGCGGCGACACTAGTAGAGGCCTCGGAGCCACCTGGGCGCCGTAGAGGCGAGTCATCACGCGAGGCGCATAGCGCGGAGCGTGTGTCAGCTGAACGCGCGTCGGAGACCGTGTGGGTGCCCCAGTGCGCAGTAGCGCTGCTCGTGAAGGATTCAGAGGCGTCGCATGCCCACTGCCCGAAGGCGAGGGGGACAGAGGACGTGGAGAACATGGCACAAGTGGAGGCCTCGGCGCCACGTGGGCGCCGTCTAGGTTTGTCACGCAGAGCGCGGGGCGTGTGTCAGCTGAACGCGCGCCGGAGACCGTACCGGTGCCCCAGTGCGCGATAGCGCTGACAGAACAGAGAGCGTCCTCCGGCCTGGGCCGGGGCTCATTTTCAAACATGTAGCGTGCTGTAGCGTGTGTGCGGAGTGCTTGTGAACAAGGCAAACTCAGCGCCCCGTGAGGGGGTGAGATCAGAGAGGACCGCCGAAGCGGGGGAGAACGCTCCGAGCTGGGGACTGCAGAGCGAGGACCCGGGCCTTTGAGAGCACACAGAGGCGTAGCAGTCAATGGATGGCGATCGCATGACATGCTCTGCCGCGCACACGCGACCCCATCAGGGTCGCTGTGGCCTCTTACGCCGCTCCCGGCTAACCGGGCGGTTGGCGGGAGCTGGGCGCCCGCGAGAGCGGGAGCGCTGCCAAGTGGGTTGCGACCCAGCAGCCGGCTGTGGCGCGGCTTTGGGCGCATCCGCCTTCTTCTTTTGCGTCCTTTGAGGCGTACGAGCACGCGTCTGAGGAGCAGCGGGAGCGGTCTGTTGAGGCGGGGCACGCTTGGGAAGTACGGGTTGCAGGGCCTGAGCCGCCGACTTCGTCTTTTCCAAGCGATCGCGCTGTAGCTCCAGCGCCTGGCCAAACAGTGCATCGGCGGAGATAGGAGCATTCAGCAGATGCTTCTTCTCTTTCTCCGGCATGGAGGAGAGGTTTAGCCAGAGATGCCTGTCTAGGACGACCAGTGAGCCAAGGGAGCGCCCGTCGGCTTTAATGGCCGCCCGGATAGCCAGTGAGGTGAGGGCGGTAATTCTGCGAGTGAGCTGATGGACGGTCAGCTCTGAGTGCTGCGTAGCCAGCTCAGCCACCAGTTCCTCCGCCAAGGAGGAGAGGAGAAAGGCGGTGTTTAGCGCCCTTATCGCCTGGCCTGTGCAAATGAAGGCCTTGGATGCGAGCTTCTCCGTGCGTTGACACGGCTTGGAGGGGAGCTCGGGAGGCGATGTCCAGGTGGCAGCAGAGGCTGGTGCAAGGCAACCAGCGACCGCATCCTCAACGCGAGGGAGCTGCAAGAGGCCAATGGCGCCCGCCTTGTCCATCGCGTAAAACGCCGCGTGTCCCTGGATAGGGGCAATGGCGGCGTAGGGAGCCTCCCAGGAGCCCTGCGCATCGGCCACAACCGTGGGGTGAGCGGGGAGGGGGAGAGCATCTGGAGAGGGCAGCGCACCGGAGAAGGGGTTGAAACGCCCTTTCGGATAGCGCTGAGGCGGAGGCAGGCCTAGCCTGTTAGCCGCCTGAGTAGCCAAAGAAGCTAGCTCGGAAGCTAGCTGAGCGGCGTGGGTCTTGACCGCCGGAGGTATATCCTCGACGGTGGCGCCGTGAGCGGAGAGGAAGGAGGACATCTCCTCCTCATCCACAGCCTCGATAACTGGCTCGTCATCGGTGTCGCCTTGAGGCAGCGTGGTAGCCGCGCGGGTGAAGAGCGCGCCAATGGAGCTAGTAGGACTAGCCTGGTGGGCTTCGGTTAGCTGGCTAGCTGGTAGCAAGCTAGCCGCTGAGAAGCTAACCGACGGTCGATTAGCCACTGAAGCTCGATCGATGAGCCCAACCGGGTGCGGAGACGCCGGGGAAACATCGAGAGACTGGTGGGGAACAATACCCCTAACGCCAGCGGAGGAAGAACCTGCCCCTGAAACGCTAGTGAAACCCACGAAGAAAGCCGCTCTGTTGGCGATAGCTGTAGGGGAGAGGCGTTCGCAAGCCGAGCAGAGATCTGGTCGCGAAAAGGCGAGCATAGCATGCTCGCTCCCCATGCAGATGAAACAGATGGCATGGCGGTCGGAGATCGCCATTGCGCGGTCGCAATCGGTGCATCGGCGAGTAGCCATCTTGCGTCTCGTGGTACCAGAAGTCAGGGACCGGCGTGAGCACTTTGAGCAAGACAGGAAATCCCTCGAAGAGCTTTGAAAAAAGCTGTTTTGGTGGGCTTTGACAAAAGCCGTCGGTTTAGAATATTTGCAAAGGCAAACGGAGACAATCAGAAATACACACGCAGTAGCGAGGTGAAAATGGCAAAGAGGACCTGAAGCGTAAGCGCAGTCAATATATAGACACGCAGGGCTGTCTAAGTAGTTGCCTGCGCGCGTCAGTGCGCTTACTGCCCTTTTTTCAAAGGGTTGGTTTAAAATGACTTCAGAAAAGCAGGAGATGATAGGCATCATCCACTCGTACGTTTCGGCTTCGAAACGAAAGAGAAACGCTATTTCCCTGCTAACTCATCTAAAGTGCCAGAATTGTGCAAATTTAGCAGCCTAATTGCACTCGGTACAAAGGAGTTTTTTGTCCTGTTGGACTTCAAACAAGGGACTCTGAATCTCCTGCCTGAGGGGAGGAGCTCAAAAGAATCATTCAGGGGGTGGTGTACACAGTCCAGTATGGCATCTGCTTTCCTCATAACCTGCCTCTCATAGATATGTGTTAAGGAGACCTGTGAAAAGCCTATGACTGTATCTTAACAGCCACCTTCACAATGTGGCTGATGTTGTTCCTCTTCTTCCTGTCACAAAAGACCCAGCAGAGCTGCTCTTAGCAGCACTTCAACAATCTCCCACTAATCCCACCAGGACCTGGGCTCTTATTTACCTTGGTTCTTTTAAATATGGACCTAACATCCTCCTTTGCAACTGAAAAAGGAGTTGATTCTACCTGGGCCAATTCTTCTGTTAATTTCTTTTGTTTGTCTGAAAAGTCATGAATATCAAATGTGAAAAAAGGTGTTTAACGCTTCAGATAATTCACTATCATTTTTATACATTGGCAATTGGACTGATTTATTTTGTGCTTTTTGCAGACCTATCATGTTTTTCACCCCATCTCTGCTGCCTTCAAATTGTTATTGCCCAGTCTTTCCTCCATCTTGCAATTTAACCTTCCTGATTTCTGCCCTGACCTCCTTAGTTGCCTCTCTGATTTCACGCTCATCCCCGTTGTGAAAAGCCCCATGTTTTTTTCATTAGCACTTGTTTCAGTGAGCTAGTGACCCATGGCTCATTATCTGCATACACTTTAACATTCTTTTTGGGAATAACAGAATCCACACAAAAAGAAGTATAAAAACATACAGTGTCAACAAGCTCATTTATATCTGAGGCAGAGTCAATGAAGACAGACCAATCCATGCAGTCAAAGCAACCTTATAATTTCAGAACAGACTCAATCATCCCAGATCTCAATCTCTCTAGTTTTAATTTTCCCCCTTTTAAGTATAGGTTTATACACAGGGATGAGATTTATAGCACAGAGATCTGAGGATCCCAAGGGAGCCAAGGGTGAGGCCTTATACGCCTCCTTTATTGAGCCATAGCACTTGTCCAAAGTCTTATTTTTCCTAGTTGGGCATGTGACATATTGATAGAAGTTGAGGGTTTTACTCAGTTTGCAGTTATTGAAATCTCCCATAAGCAAACACAGTGCATCTGAGGAAAGGGATTGAAGTCTCTGAGTCACTTTTCGAATAGTATCGGCCGCAGTTTGTATGTTTGCTTTGGGGTGTATATATGCGACAGTCACAAATATCTGGGGAAATTCTCTTGGGAGATAGAACGGGCGAACGGAGACGGAAACCAGTTCGATGTCAGGAGTGCATATCGATTCCCTGATGGTGATGTTGTTGCACCACCGCTGGTTAATGTATACACACACACCACCACCCTGAGATTTCCCCGTGGCTTCTGCATCCCTGTCCAACCTGACAGGCGACCCAAAGGCGCTGATCGATAGATCCCTGTCAGTGTCTTTAGACGACAGCCATGTCTCACTGAAGGCCATAATACAGGCATTCCTGTATTCCTGTAAATGGTTTGAATTTGCTTGAAGCTCATCAATTTTGTTTCTTAGCGACTGAAGTATTATTGAAGGGACTGGAATACGGCGGATTTTTTGTCGTTTTAACTGAAGTCGGATGCCACCTCTCCTTCCTCTCCTTATGAAAGTTTTTGCCATTACTTCCAGGAGAAGTCTAGAGATCGCGTCCAAAATGTCTCCAGCTACGAGCGGGTCAAAGTATATCTCTCCCATACCCGGATTGTTCCAATGCATCAAACATTCCCGAGAGTAACGTGAAGGAACCAAGTTTCGTACAGTTTTGCTAACACATTCAAAGTATATATATATACTTTCTATAATGTTTCCTACCTTAAGCAATGCCATTACTTTTATCTCATGGGTCTTGGGCGTTTAATGAAGTCCATCCAGTGTATGTTAAAACGGTATAGCGTGTAAAAAAGACGTTATTTTGAGGAGCGACGCATTGTACGGGACTCTGCTTTTCGAGCAGGATCCCGTACACCCGCATGGTATGGGTACAGCAGTGTTCCGTACATCCAGGTCAAACGCACGCTGGCACGAGCTAGTCACGTGCTAAACACACCCCTCCGGACTCGAAATCGTAACATCCGTCACCCATGCATTCCGCAGTCTTGATACCGACATTTCTTCCACTGTTTTTGTCAGTGCTTACTCAAATATTGTGCTCTAAACGAACGTCCACTATTCACTACTCAACGAGAAGAAACGAAGATAACACAAGGTTGGCATGGGGGTTTTAAACTTTTTATTTAGCTGAAAGCATTTTCGAGTAATTAGTAAAAACATATAGGTTGTACGAAAGTATGGGGCGTACGTAACTTGATTAATTCACGTAATATACTTACCGGCTCACGTTGATTTCGGCTGGATTCGCCTCGGACATAGTAAATCTCATAATATATCTCCATGACGACTGCTTGACAGAGCAATCGTATCTAGTCCATTTTCATCTGTAGCGAATTTAAAAACAGCAAAACTTTGAAGCAAACTCTGACAAACAAAACGTAGACGAAGAAACAAACTAGCACACCTGCTGCTGGTCGCTACAGCAAGAGCAGCGTCCCCTCCCGAGTCACGATGGGTGTGTGGGCCAGGATACACAGACAGTCAGGTACCACTGTCAGAAATCTATGCACTCATTTAGAAAGTGACAATGGCTGGCCATCCTAGAGTTTCATCAATGAGGATGGTGCTGCATCTGGCCAGATGTTATTGGCAAGCATCAAACATTTTCTTGTCTTCTTTAAGTATGTCCATGAAAGGTGCTTAAAAATAATAATATGAAAGTTTCAACTCCTCAGTTCTTACCAAGGTAGTACCAGCTGTAATGGAAAACCAAACCAAGTAGAGTAGAGCCAAGCTGGTGTTGTAGGGAAAAAGAGACAAAAGCCAGAAAAATAAAAAAAATACTGTATAGGCCAATCAAAGCCTTGTGATATAGGGTCTCTATCATTTTGTTAGCTACATACAATTTGTGGGGAGGGCTTTTCCTCTTTGCATAATGACTAATACGAACAACCATAAACTAGACATTATGCTATTTGTAGCATTGCTTAGACATCACTCACTGTTTTTGGGCTTTGAAGGCTACCCCAAAAGAACTAGAGAGCCATTCTTCTATAGAGTACTCATGATTCTTTTAAAGCAGTTGCACTAGCCAAGGCAAATGGTCAATAGTCATTATACTTTTAAAGGAAGTAGAGAGCAAATCAACTGTCACACAGTTTTGCAGACAGAGCGACAAAGGCACAGATTATTCTGCCTTACATCAAGGTCACATTCCTGTCCCTGAGTCAATACTGCTGCCCTGTCTGCATGCGCAGAACAGATGGTGAAAAAAGGACATTCATTTACTTGAGTTATTCTCTAGCAGTCATCAGGGGTGACTTCCTCTTTTGCATGGAAAGGAGCCGTCAGATCAGCACAGCTGTAGAATATTGCCACGAGAAAGCACCTGGAGAGAAATCACTGGAATAGGCTAAAAGGGACCTCTTGTGTAAGCTAACCCACGTAGCTCTTACTCTCACCCCATGTCAAGGTCAAATGCAGCTCATTTTATTTGGACCTTCACTGGATGTGGAAAAGAACAAACCTCATGATTAATGCCAATAGTAAAGCCGAGATAGAAAAACTATGAAAATACATAGTTTGGCCCTGTGAATAGAGTAGGCAGGCTTAGAAAAGTATATACTCAAATATTTAAATAAATTACCCTTACAAATAAAAAGTAACTAGTGCTGCCAATTTTACATTGTTCACACATGTGATTAATGTAAACATTTGAATTTTAAGTTATTTTATGCTTTTGCATGGTTATTATTATATATTACAATTAAATTGTGGGCCATCATCAGGCAAACCATGCTATCCTACTGAGAAAAAAAATCCTTTATTAGGCTATATCATATCATAGGCCTATATGCTACTCTATTTATTAAAAAAAAAAAAAAAAAAAAAAAAATTACGTTCATTTAAAATGACTGCAGCAGCTCCTGTCATCCGTCATTCAACAACCTGACTAGCTAATGATTTGGCTATGCATTAGTAAAGTTGTTAATTCTCGCATGACATCCTGATGTTGTTTCTGTTTGGATGTGTGAAACACTCAAGATTCTTAGCCAGCGAAGCAAAAATGTCAACAAAGAAAAGTTGTAGCGAATGTAGGACCTACAAAGAAGAGTGGAAGGAAACGTCTGCGTTCAGCCTACCTGAATTTATGAACATCCAACATCTCATCTTGTATTGGAAGGCACCACGAGACGACGCATGGTCAAAAAACATATCCACTTGCTAATTGGTGCTCTTTGTTAAGCGCTATGAGACCTGTCTTTTGTAAAATGCGCTATACAAATAAAAATTAATTGAATTTAGTTTAATTTAATTATAGCGCTGACGTCTGGATACACACAGAGCTGCAAGATCCTGGTTCGGGCACTTACTACTCCATTACAAATGCGTCCCTCAACACAGCATGGATTCTCACAACAGCAGGCTACTGACACAGAAGTTATTAAGGAAGTGATAGCGATAGTGTAGTGAAATCTGTTGAATTGTCGTTTTTGACAACAAATTTTAGACGTTCTTTTTTTAATCAACCTGATCTGGCGGGCCAGATATTATTGACGACGGGGCAATTATGACCCACAGACAGCTATTTGCCGACGACTGCTTTAAGGAATGCTACCAGTCCAAGCAGACAATTTATGTCTCATTTGTTTGAACTGTAGGCTTTTTATTACCTTTTTCTTATGAGAAATATTTTGAAGGTAGAGTTAAATTTTTCAAAAGTTCAGGTGGATATGTGTGAAGTTCACAAAAAGAATGGAAAATTCTAGAATTATTCTAGATTAATCATGATGAACTTGTTTTTTAAAGGCTTTGTCCCATCTCACATCCTTTATTTACACATACTATATATTGTCTTTCTCTTTAACATAGCTCACTTTATCAATTTGAGTATTTTAACTTTAACTGTTTTGTGTTAAATTTATTTCATGGTTAAAAACTCTCTCTCTCACACACACACAGCCTTCTTTCTTCTTTCTAATCGGCTTTATCTATATGTTAAATTATTTGTAGTTCTTTCCTCGTTGTTTGTGTTTGTATGTGTTTTTTTTTTTTTTTCATGTGTGTGCACACATGCATTTCCAGCTGCGTGTAAGGACCACCGACGGGCCCTGGAAGTGTCCCAGCACTCTGAGGAGATGGGCCTGATCCTTGGGGTGTGTGCTGGAGGACTGGTGGTCCTGATCCTGCTGCTGGGGGCCATTATTATCATCATAAAGAAAGGGTGAGTTCTGATTGCTCTCTCTCTCTCTCTCTCTCTACGGCTGCCTGTGGGACCAAAATACACGCCAAAGATGACATGCACACACACACACACATACAAACTTCACACAGACCTGGCATGGTACATTACAGTGCACTAAAAATCACAACTCTCAGAATTGCTGCAGCTTACATTGATACTATAGGCTCCTTGGGAATTTGATGGATTCTGGCTTGTATCTGGCTCTAATCTGGCACTCATTTGCTGAGTGGAATCCAATTCTGAGTTTGAGTGCGAGTCTGGAACCTCACAGAATGGAATGCCAGGGGTTGTTAGCGTCATCCATGGACTGTTTATTGTTTCATCCAAACAACTGAAAAGCAGCAAGACATTTTTAGCAAGTTGAAGGAGCATTGAAAGAGTTGATAAGCATTAATTCAAGCTTTAAATCATTACTGTATGTGTATGCTAATTATTTACCATACTGAGGGTGACTGGTGACCACTCCTCCTCTTCCCCTCACTCATGCCTGTCAGCCCACTCCACTCCAGAGGACTAGCATGGCAGGCAGCTCTTTCATCTACAGAGATTATGTGAGTGTAAAAGATTTCATTAAGAGAGGGATACAATTCAATTACTCACTTAATTACATTCGGCGGGCTCCAGCGTGACCCATAAACGAGTGGATAATTGAGAAGAAAAAGGTGTGCTTTTGGACATAATTACCCCCAGCTAACCTCATGGAGTAAGGAGTAAAAAGTGTGTGTGTGTGTGTGTGGGGGGGGGGGGGTCTCAAAGGTGCCACACCTACTGAAATCACCATCTTAACTGTTGCCTTGAGCCAGTGATTCTCTGATGTCGAGATGCAGCTATCTTTGTTTACTAGCGAGGCAATCTCCCAGATACTATTGCTTTGATGATGTTATGAGACCATTTTGAGACGAGTGTCGCTTTCCACCAATGCACTGTTCTGTTGTGTCCGTACACAAGGCTGTCCGCTCCTACATGCACCCGCAAGGAGCAAAAACATTTCTTTCTTAATACACACAATGCTTTAAATGGAGCCCTTGGACATTTGTATTGGGCTGAGATGGGTTGAGTTGAGTTGTCTGAGCTCTGTCTTTATTGTATGAGGAGGTCCCAGTGGCCACACACACACACACACATAAACCCAACCCTCTGTGATTGTGCT
Organism: Limnothrissa miodon; assembly: GCA_017657215.1. NCBI lineage: Eukaryota > Metazoa > Chordata > Actinopteri > Clupeiformes > Clupeidae > Limnothrissa > Limnothrissa miodon. The sequence continues at coordinate 210,020 of JAGFZM010001724.1, read as the reverse complement.
CTCAATGGGGGAGCCGCTACGCTCATCTCTGCATAAATCTTTAAGTAAAAGGCAGATTTGCACAAGCCTAGGCCTACTAACAGCTCAAAATCAGGCCTGTGATGATATGATGATGTGTGAGATGTTGCCGATTACGAATTGAATGCAGTAAACAGTACATGGAGGGCACCCCAGTTGGAACTGATTGAGAACCAACAGACACTTGTGGATGTGCACACACACACACACATAAAGGCAAATAAAATGCATTTACACTGCTAAACCACCACAACACGGGGTGCAAATCAGATGCTTTTCTCAACGCTGGTCAGCTGATGCGTTTGAGAAAAGGTAATGCATTTGATTAGCACTGGTCTCCTCTTCTTTTGCTTGATGTTGCCTCATGTTCAAGTGTGCAAAGTGTGTAAAAGGCTTTGTGGCGCGATGCGCATGGCTCTTGTACCTTTTCTCTCTGTCTCTCTCTCTCTCTCTCTCTCTCTCTCTCTTCCTCTCACTGTTTGACATTTCCACTCTTTATCAGTGTCACTGGCAATGCACTCATCTCATGGCTTTTCTTCTTTTTTCCCCTCTCCTCTTCTATTTCTCTCTCTATCTCTCTCTATTTCTCTCTCGATTTTGTTTCTCTCCTTGCCCACCCTTGCCTGCATTGTCCAGACGGGACTACTACTCTTACTCTTATTATCCGTAAGTGACCCGTTCCCAGCTCCTCCATTCCACTCACTCATCTTCATGCTTTTTTGTCCTTTCTACTGTGTCCAGTAAACAGCTGCAGCACAATAAAAGTCTTCCTTTTTTGGTCTTCCTCTCCCTTCTTCCCTTTTCCCCAATCAATGGTCTCTCTCTCTCTCTCTCTCTCTCTCTCTCTCTCTCTCTCTCTCTCACTCTTATTTTTTTCTATACCTCCTTTTATCTCCTCTCATCTTCTTTTCACCCTATCTTTCTTTTCTTTTTTCTTCCTCGACACTCTGTGTTCTCTCTTTCATCTCCATATCACCTTCTTTTCCTCTCAATTTATCCTTTTTTCTCCTTCATGTTTTCATTTCATCCTCAACCCTTGTTTCTGACCTTTCCTGTGGCGTTCTCCTGCACTCCTCTTATCTGACCCCCTCCCTCCTCTCATCTGTCCAACGTCACATTCATCGTCCTCTCCGCCTCGCTGCCTCTCCCTTCACCCTTGTGTCCTCTCTCCTTTCTTTTACTATCTCACTGTCACCCCTCCCTTCTCCTACCTATTCTATTCTTCCATTTAATTTCTTCCTTTGTTTCTTCTCCTCTTTTCCTCTTTGTATTTTTTCATCTGTTTTTTTTTTCTCCCTTTTCTGGCCTGCACTGTCTTTTCTCTCCTTTTCTCTCTCCCTTTTTCTCTTTCTTTCTCTCTCTGTTTCTGTCCATGTCTCTCCCTGTGGGGGACAGTAGGAAGCCTGGAACCATGAATAAGACCCCCATCACGTACCGACAGGAGAAGAACCACATGATGGGCTCCATGGAGCGCAGCTTCACCGACCAGAGCACCCTGCAGGAGGACGAGCGCATGGCCCTGTCTTTCATGGACGCACACACGTGCAGCACGCGCAGTAAGACACACTCAAGATACACACACTTCAGGCATGAGTATCAAACAGTTGTAAAGATATCAACACATAGATAAACACACACACACACACACAATGCACACATACACAGACACACACAAACACATATATGCACACAACCCTGTTGCTGTAAGCACACCCAGGCCCCACTGGTGAGAGAACTCACCTCTCTGACCTTGTCCGACTGGCCTGGCTTAATGGGATCGGCTATTACAGTACAAGGAATGGTGAGTGGCGAATAGCACAACCCTGTTTTAGACTGCCCTACACTCGGCTTTGAGTGCTCAGAGCACCACGGACCCACATGCAGCCACCTACAACCTCCTTCTCCACCTCTGCACCAAGCCCTACCCCTCAGCACTGACCCAGGAAGAAGATAGCTCTTTCTCTCTCTCTCTCTCTTCTCTCTCTCTCTTCTCTCTCTCAGTTAGTCTCGGTATGATTCAGCAGAGTTTGGGCTAAGACAGGTGGTGTGAGGGTGGAGGTGAAAGTAAGCGTGACACACTGTGTGTTCTGACACTAAGCAGACCCTTTCGCTTCATGTGAAAGAGAGTCCTCCCACTTGTACTCCTGCCACTCACCACTCTCCGCTTCATCAAATAAAGTTACAGGGAGGAGAAAGGCTGTAAGGCAGAAGCAGGTAAAGCAATAAAGATGGACAGATGAGAAGAGTGAGTTGCAGAATTCAGACGTACAACAATATGTCTTGAGAGAATTTGGGGTAAAAGAAATAGGAGCTGGGAAAAGGGCAGAGAAGTACAAATAATTCATTTATATCGAAGGTGTCTGAGTCTGTCTGCTGAATTGTTCATAGCCTCCAAGAAAAGGGTTATTTCAAGGTATTCTAAAAAGAAGATTAAATATAAATTGTTCATGTGTGAGTAAGGGAAGCGATGTTGCTTGGCAGTACACAGGTTTAGTAAAAAAAGATTCCCAATACCTAGTAATTTGTTTCAATTAACAAATGAATTGATCTTAGATTGTACTTGAATTAAATTTTGATTAAATTTCTTTTTTTTTGGCTTTAGTGATTTGATATTTGTGCCAATGCATGCAGAAAATATTTTGTCTGTTGTCTCCTTTTGTGTGTGTGTGTGTCTGTATTTGTGTGTGTGTGTGTGTGTGTGTGTCTGTGTGTCTGTGTGTCTGTGTGCATATGTTCAGGTGACCCTCGCAGCTCAATGAATGAGTCCAGCAGCCTACTGGGGGGGTCTCCACGGCGACAGTGCGGTGGGCGTAAGGGCTCCCCATACCACACGGGGCAACTCCACCCTGCAGTCCGTGTGGCCGACCTCCTACAGCACATTAACCAGATGAAGACGGCCGAGGGCTACGGTTTCAAACAGGAGTACGAGGTGAGCAGGCAGGAACACACACATATGCCACTGGATCGTGCAGGGTTGAGGGCAGACACGTGAGGAACTCACTGTTTTACAGTATATTTTCATTTCCATTTCAAACACTATCTGTGTGCTTGGCAGAGAATAGAAATTCTCTCTGACCCTTTAACGTTTACTGTGTATATTGTAAATAAGTGGTCTCAATTGCTGTGGTATCAATTGCTTTGACAATCTATGTAAAAATCAGTTGGTATTAGTCTAACAACACACATCATGTTTGTTAGGTTTTCCCATGATCCCTCAGCAAATTCCTGGATTGAATAACCTTGCCTCGCAGTATTATGGCCTCTCCATTGGTTACAGCACCATTTAACACTCATATTGAAGAACCAGAAAAAATGGCAAATTAATCACAGCTTGCTGGCTGATTAGTGGCAATGAGCATGACCTATTTTTAGGCTACTGCCAACCCTTAACTCAAGTAACATACTGGAATATATAGGCCTGTACTGCAGTAATATCTGGCTACTGATAGGGGCAGTTCAGTTGAAACTTGGTTGAGTGATTTCCCCCTCTTGGGTTAGGAGATAGCTTAATTAGAGTCCCTGCTTTAGATGTGAGATTTTAGTCAAGAGGCCTGTCAAGCCCATTGTAGCTGATTCAGCAAATCAAGGCAATAGGGACAGCCAGCTGTGTTTTTCAGAGACAGTGTTTGATCTTGTTAGTTAAGGTTCATAGTTCATATACACAAGGTTTTAATTTACATGCTCACTCTCTGTTTGGAATGTAACATGCTACAGTATGTGTCATGGGTCATGGGTCATATGTCATAGATATATACTGTGAAACTGCACAACCTGAGCTTTCCTGTAGAGGTCTGCGCGGGACAGAATTATCAGCACCCGCAAAGAATTGTAATTTTCACTCCCGCTCCCGCCCGCACCTGCAATATTTTGTCCCACTCCCGCTCGCAAAAATCCTGCAAGAGGGACGTTGTCTTAATTTGAAGAGTTCAGATGCAAAAGCCTCTAAAAGCCATTTCAATTAATTTACAGAAATATTTTTTTTTTATTTTGACGAACTATCTATTCAGTCCAAATCCAATCTGATTTGTTTTTACATGATAAAAATAATTGAATAAAAATAAAAATAAATTGCAGTTTTATACTGATTACTTATAAAATATTATTAAAACCTCCTTTTTGAATATTTCTGAAAATGGATTTAGAGGCTTTTGCATCTGAACTCTTCATTTCTATCTCACTGAAAGGCCTTTTAATTGGCTGAACTTTTTGAAGTTTGTGTTAGATAAGCCCTGCACTCCTGCGGGTGTACCACTACGACCGTCCACCACGTTGATTCAACATTGAATTTCGGTCGTCTGATGGAAATCTTTCCAACCAACAACCAATGTCAATTCGACGCCCGTTTGCTATCTATGTAGGCTACATCTGCAAGTTTTAATGATTTTAGTAACAGTAAATAAAATATCCAGCACAAATTATGTATGCTAGGCACTACATTAATCATTTGTATACTTTATTTTACAATCATATTGTGTTTGCGGGACTGCAGTTTATCATCCTACCGCCCGCTCCCGCATAGTGCAGTCCTGCTCCTGCCCACGCCCGTGATGAGCTTTGAAAATGTATCCCGCATTGCACTGTTTTTTGCGTTGGGTCTCGCGGTACGCCCACGGGAGTGCAGGCCTCTACTTTCCTGCTGTGTTACTTTTGTGTCACTGTGATGAACCATTTGCAAATAAAAGGATTTGAATTTACATGAAAGTACCATAACCATAACACCGCTGTGGTGGCCTTGTCCCTCTGTCGCTGACAAAGGCAAAGTAACATAAAAACAGGACCACTTGTTTATTAGCTTGTATACATTAATTTGAACTCAAGTCTGTGCTAAACATAATTTCCATAACCACCATGGTGTTTATTTGTGTTTACTGGTGTTTGTTTCATTCCCATTAGTTTTCCAATTACAGCAACCGAGCATGGGTGTATTTCTCTGAATAAATGGTAGATCATATGTCACTTAACCACCAACAGACTTTGAGAATTATCCTCTGTGCTGCAATCCAATTTCACACTGTTTGAAAAGTAAAACAGGAAGCAGTGTTTAAAAGAGCATCACACTTTAATTTTAACATAAGCTATTTAGCACAGTGTATGCACATTACTTTTAATGAAAGTTTGAAAATAAAATCTTACCCCATTGTTCTTTTTGAGTTCAAAACAGTGTTTCCTACCAGTCCAATGCACTAGAGGTGCTGACTACACCAGTTTTTTCACAGTTATAAGTTTATTGAAATCAGCTCTGGGTCTAGGGTTCATGGTCATAGTCAATGAGTTTAGGTTCCAAATCATTCATTTGGTTGGTTAGAAGTTCATTTGTTTTGATCACATTTTATATTTATATCAGTCTTAACCAGATTATTTATGTATATGTGTGGGATAAAAAGAGAAGCAGAGAGAGAGAGAGAGAGAGAGAGAGAGAGAGAGAGAGAGATTTATACTCCTATCTCCCCTCCTTCAGAGTGGCTTATTTTCTCCTTCCTCAACCTGTTTGTGTGTGTGTGTGTGTGTGTTTGTGTGTGTTTGTGCTGACAGTTAGTCATAGAGTGTGGCTACAGAGCATTCTCCAGTAGATTGTGGTCTTTTCTGCCGTGAAACAGTTGCTGCAAAAACAGCCCAAAAACCAGTGGAGGCTTTGCACAAAAAAGGGAAAGACAGCAAAAGCGTCTCTCTGTCTCTCTCCTATTTGTCTGCTGGCGCAAGCTTGGCCCTCTCCAACTCTGCTTGTAGACTCATTAAACTGTCCCCCAAGGGTAAAAAAGATTCTGTAGCAAAAAAAAAAAAAGAATCAATGCGCCCCCCCCCTTCCTTTCTCTCTCACACTCTCTCTCTCTCTCTCTCTCTCTCTCTCACACACACACACACACACACACACACACTTTCCCTCTATCTCTCTATATTTCTCTTTAACTCTCTCCGTATGAGCCCATCTGCACGCACGCCTCCGTCAGTCAGAAAAGATGAAATGTCATAAATGTTACAGCCCTCTCTGACACTGGGTCTCCTCTGTTTTATTTCCCCATAGAATACTAATAGGAGACATTGTTCAGGTTTTGTGTGTCAGTGAGTGTGTGTGCGCGGTTTAGCAGGACAGCAAAGGGCCCATTTATAATAGGAATAGGCACAGTAGCAGTGGTGGTGCCCGTGGTGGCGTCAGAGCAATAAAAGGCTCAATGCCACCAAGGGGTGACCTCTCCTGTAATTGGAGATCCAATGTGTAAGTTTAGCCTTATCTAGCCACTATGATAACACTGACGAAGGTTGATTAAAGTGACACTGGATCACAGGTGATTTAAGCAGCAGATGCTGGTGATAAAGTGTTTGGAGTAGGAGAAGGAGAGAGAGAGAGAGAGAGAGAGAGAGCCTTTGGCAGTGCTTTGGTGTGGTTGTTGTAACTGAGAGGCGAGGGCAGCTTAGGCCGATTGGATGTGAAAGGAAGAGAAAGGTAATATAGACTAAACTGACCTCCAAAGTTCACACTGAACTTCTTTGGGATGAACACAGCCAAGACAGACCCAAAACAGCAATATATTGTTCAGCGGGAGAAGCCGTCAAACCCACCACCTGTAGCCTAGAAGCAGTTTAAAGCCACATACAACAAGGGTGGAAAAGTCCACTTCTTGAAAGTAAACTGACTTTAATGTACCAGTGATTTCACTAATTAACTGACTTACCTAAGGTTTGAATTGTTCTAATTACACCTGGCTGTGAGACTGGTTTGAACTTTAGCTCAGTTTATATAAAGGACATTTGTACCACTGACAGACACGACTTACACAAAACATGTTATCTGCCCAAGCATAGCCCGAATGTTCTGTTTTTTTTTTTCATTGAAAAACATTGAATTATCAGTTGAGCAGACATTCTTTAAAAAGAACTGAAAAAAAATAATGAGCTTTGTAGTTATTTTTCCCATTCACTGAATGTAATAATTCTGTGAGAAGAAAATGTAAACAGCATATAATTGCAACAGCTTTTAAAGCACAAATACCCTGAAACTATACAAAATATTCAAAATAATTTAATTTGACTCATTTCCAAATTAGAAAATTGAATTGATAAACCTGTGTGGCATAAATGGAAATTACAGTGACAAATCAAGGAGCTAATATGTGATTAACTAACTGCTCCCCTCCTCATGACACACTAAAAGACTTCTGCATACAGCAACTGCATAGCAGAGTTATTGTATCAGCCACCACACTTGTCTTATTGCTTGTTTCCCCCCCACCATACCAGTGCAGCTCCTTTGGTCACCCATTCGCTGCTACAGTGGATACTTATTGTTCTCCCGGTCTGTGTGACCCAGTTCAGAGAGTGTCTCAGCTCAGGCGGGACTCTCAGTGTTGCGAGGCGATGTGCTGCACTGTGCAGAGCTATGCTCATCCCTGAGAGAGAATGCTTAATGAAGATGGAGAACAACAGTGTGTCTAGTTCACCCGGCTGCGCTTGCAGACAAGACAGACGCTCTGTGTAATATCACTTCTGGTGCTCGTCCTTCAAAACACATCTTTTGTGTTTTTATGTGTATGTGTGTGTGTGTGTGTGTGTGTGTGTGTGTTTGTGTGAGTGTCTCCCTTTCTCTCTTCTCTCTCTCTCTGTCTCTTTCTGTCTTTCTCCCTCTCTCTCCCCATTTACCTCTCTCTCTATGCTTGCCTGTGGATATGGATGTGTGTCAGTGTTCTTTGGTGTATGAACACAAAGTGCATGGATTATTTTGTGTGCACATCTTGTTATATTATGCATAAACATCCCTGTTGCTGCTGCAGTGCAGCTGGATGTCTGTATTTCAGTGTGTGTTTACAAAGTCAGGAATTGTTAGATTGGGATTCTATATTGTGGATCACTCATCCACCTTTCTTACAATACAATTTAGAAGTACACCTCGAAATGGCAAGTTATATTATACCTCACAGAATAAAGGAATTTCACCGTTAGTAGTGGTTTCTAATCAGCTTGTTTCAGTCTCGTTTAGCTTGTTTAGCTTGTACATTTGAGTTTGCATTTGACATTAAAACTTTTGATGAAAATGGCTTTGATTAATTAGGTTGATTTACATTTTATTTTCATTTTATGTTCAAAATGCAGTTCTGAGATTTGACATGGCAGCATTTTCTAGATGGTTTCGTTTAAAAAATGGCATTGAAGGAGGCTGAGCAGATTTTCTCTAAAAAAGTGTTGCCTTTTTTAAGAATTTAAGAGTACAGAATATTTTCACACACCTCCACATGCCAACTAAGTGTGTGTGTGTGTGTGTTTGCCCTCGGTACTTAATGTCAGGCTCCTGGTCTGAGAAGATTCAAGATGGAGGAGGCAGGAGTGGAATAGGTAGAATGCAGGAGAGAGCAGGGATAATAACAGTGGCTTATGTTCAAACGGAATGGCTTTGATGGATTATGATAGTGGGTGAGATATGAGACAGACACTCTCTCTCTCTCTCTCTCTCTCTCTCTCTCACTCACACACACACACACACACACTCTCACTCACACCCCCCCCCCCCCACACACACACACACACATAAAGATTGAGAGAGAGGGAGAGAGAACTGTGAAAAGTTGTTAGTGATAGAAGTACTGTATTTCAGACAAATAGATGAGTTGACATGGTTTAATTACCATGGCAACACATTGGATGGATGGATGGCTAGTGGCTGAAAAATAAAAATACTCATTGGATTCAAACTAACTTGTGCTGTGACTGTCACAGTGCAACAGCCTTTCTTTATGTTTTTAAAGATTGTAAAACTTCTCCTCTGTAATTCAAAACTATTTTGAATGAGATATTACTTTTTTGTTCCAGAGTTTCTTTGAAGGCTGGGATGTAACCAAGAAGAAGGACAAGACCAAAGGCAGACAGGACACCTTAATGGGATGTAAGTCATCCATTTTTCTAGACTATGCACTTCCTATGAATAAAATATCCATTGATAAAACCTGATGCGCTCCATGACCATAATATCTTAGTTGGTGTTAGTTTACTGTCTGTGACTGTGTCTGGGCTTAAATTTAGTTCCCGTTTAGTTCTGTTAAGAATAGTCATGTTTGCACATTTGTGGATTTATGTGTACTTACTTTGTGCAGTCTCACACACTAGACATAATGTAATGTGTTTCATTGTTTTATTAAGTAAAGAGAATTGGAGGTTTGGCTAGTGTAAACTGCTAGCAAGGTGTTCTTCTTTTAGATACTGTAAAAATCTGACCAAAAGAATTTAAAGTAAAAATTAAGTAAGAAATCAGGTAAAAACTGGGTAGACTAGAACAAACACTTCAAGGCTTCAAGGAACAAACAAGATTTCAAGGCTGTGCCAATCAGTGTAAAGCTAACTTAGTTATTCACAAGGGTGACCAATAATAATGAACGATGTCTGCTAACATGAGCTGTTTTATTTCACATCATAATTATAGTGTTGCAAATGACCTTGTAAAACAGTATCTGAGCATATCTGATGGACCTAAGTTGCATATATTTTATGTGGGCAGTCAGAGATAGCCTACTTAATTGTATGTCACTTTTAATTATGGAACACTATATACAGATATTTTATTTAATTTTTTTTTGTATTATTTGGTTGATACTTTTGCACAAATTGTATAGAATAGGTTGTTTATATTCCTTATATATGTTTATAGTATTTTGTATCATATACATATGAAAGGTTCTCGAGGCGTTCTGATGTAATGCTCATTTTGCCTTTCTATTTTTTTATTTTTTTTTTGCCTGTGGTTGCTTTTGGATATTGTGGATGTCAAAACCCAAACCTGCCCTGTGCAAAGTCTGTCAGAGAAGAAGCCTTTGTGTGTGTGTGTGTGTGTGTGTGTGTGTGTGTGGATGTGTGTTATGTGTGTGTGGATGTGTGTTAGGGATGGGACGAAATATCGACATAATATCACGCGATACAAATCGTGACGAAACGCATCAAGGTCGAAAAAAATGGATCGCCAAATAAAGATAGATGGCACTGCTTGAGTAGTGATTTGTGATAGTGATTTGTGTAGTATAAATAATTCAGTGTATTATATGTGTGTGTATGTATAGATAGATAGATAGACAGATACTTTATTGATCCCCAAGGGGGAAATTCAAAATGGTGGAATCACCTTGGCTGCCATTCATACGGCGCCAGAATATATGGGGCAGACAGGCTGGCAGCACCATCTGCTGATCAAGCAGGGTAAAACTAAATGAAAAAAAAAATATGCGGGGAACGGTGCTGTACGTCGTCGTCACGTCAAGTCACAGCGCATGTTACAACAACAACACTGCAGGTTACAGCGAGCTAACAAATATCAGCATTAGCACCAACTGCCCCCAAACAGCCAACAATTGAGTCAAATGAGGTCGAAATTGAGGACGCTCAGTTTCATTGAGTCATATGTCTGGCAGTATTTTGGCTTTCTCATTAAAAAAGACAAAGACAGCAATAGAGTAACTGACAAGACTAAGACTGCTGGATATTGATTGCTACTGGATATTGAACCACTGGTGACTCTTCACCATAGACTGTATATAAAAAGCTTTTCACAGCTAATAATCACTCCGCCAACGGCATTCCATGTTCTTTGATTTAGCAGTTAAAACTAACATTCCATTCACGCGCATTGAAAGCAGAGGCTACAAACAAGCAAAATGTCCCGACGACATATTTAATATAACTTTCGATCTAAAATATGAATATTCGTCAGATGAAGAACAGGAGAGGCAAGCACTGTAGATGTGCCCCGTTAAACCCAGACGAGCTGGACAGCATTGAGAAGAGCCGACACTACAGCCTCATCTTGCAAATTAAGAGTAACTATTTGTTGCATAGCAACCACACGCGTTCTGGGTTAGGCCTACTTTGCATAGCGGAGGAACTGGGCTAAAAAAAACAATGGCAAATAATAAATTATACACAAAATAAAACGTAGCAATTTTGTAAGCAGATAACAATGAGAACTATGTATGGCGGAAGAACACTTGGGAGCCCTTTGCCGTCGGCGCAATAACATCCTTGAGGGAGAACATATACAGTCAATGGGGAAGAAGATTTGTCAGGACTGAGAATATTACTGCGCAGACGGCGAAGGGCTCCCAAGTGTTCTTCCGCCATACATAGTTCCATTTGTTATCTGCTTAGAAAATTGCTACGTTTTATTTTGTGTCACCACAACCGTCTTTAATAACTATTCGAGTGTCCGCATGTAAATAGGAAAGACGTGGATTTGCTTGGTGGCTTCTAACTTCAAGGCTATTTGGTGTGCATTGAAAGAACTGGGTTAAGCTAAATGCTAAGAAAGTAGCATCACGCACCAGAACGATTGCGTGCACGCACAGAGACAAAACAGGTATGTATCAACTCGTCTAAGTTAGGGGAAGAACATATTCCAATACTGAAGTACGGTGGCGTGTTGCTTTAAGTAATATTTTGCTTAAGCATCGATAATGTTTAAAGCTAGGGTCTACGATCTTTGGAGCATGCAAGTTTTAACATATTGCTTGAAATATTCTTCACACCCCCATTGCAACCAATTAAGTAAAAGTTTTGACACAAAAATTAAAAGTTCAAAAATGGACGGTTCAGTATGATTGGATTCTGACGCATCTATAAAACTGCAATCTGCTGCTCCCTCCCCCTCCCTCCCCATCTGCGCGTACCCTTCTTCGTGAACGAATGGCGCATGCTCAGAAGCTTGGCAGGAAGCTAAACTAGAGCCAGCTTAATTAGCACCGAGCATTCTTAAACGTATAGTTAGCATACAATACTAAATACGACAACGACTATTTAGTCGATAGGAGAGGGAGGGCCCGGGGAGAGTATTTGGTTTGGGGGAGCGGGATGCTTTTTTCAAATCTGTCTCAGAGGCTCAGGTGATTTTCAGAAACGTAGACCCTAGCTTTAACAAATATTTTTTTTTCTTTTTTGATATCGTATCGTGATGTGACGTATCGTATCGTGACCCTGGCATATCGAGGTGCATCGTATTGTGCGGTTAAGTGTATCGTCCCATCCCTAGTGTGTCTTGTCTTGTTCAGTTCTCACTACCTAATCGGCACTTTCTCCTCCTCCAGATGATCGCCACAGGGTGAAGCTCCATCCACTGCTTGGAGACCCCAACTCAGACTACATCAATGCCAACTACATTGACGTGAGTGCCTGACGATCAGGTCTGTTTTGTATCTGCAGAGAAATAGGAACATTTTTTTTTTCATAATGCCTTGGGAATCTTTTTTTTATTTATTTTCTTTCCTTTGGCTTGTTTAGTTGGTCTTTTGGTGGTTGACATTTGTAAGGTTTTGTGAGGTCAGCTCAAGACAGAATGTCTTACCAAAGGACAACTTCTGTCCATCAGTTGATATCTTTGTTGAAGCTTGTTGGAAGAAATAAGACATTTTCCCTACTTTCTTTCTTCTTGTTCTCAGACTGTTTAAAAGAACTTCAATAAGCTCTCCAAAGGTTCTTCCCAAAATACAACACGCTGAGCGTCCGAGCTTCCATTAAAACATGTCAGCAGAACTCCTCAACGCGAAGCCCTGTTTATTTGTAGTGCCCTTTTCAGGAGAGAATGTTGAAAAAAAAATAATTGAGGTGTTGGATTGTTGGAAAAGCAAAAAAAATAAAAATAAAAAACATTTAAAGGGGAGAAAAAAGAAAAGTAAATCCCCCCAGGAAGTTATGTGCAAAGTTATGTGCAACCAAGCCCCAGTTTGAAATTGCCCTAAAATACAAACACACACACAGAGACAAACACACACACACGCACACACACACACACACACAACCAACAATGAACCTCTCCCTCAACCCTATTTTATTAATAAACTCTGAGGGCATTTAATACCAGATCAGGATGATAAATCCTTTTTTTTGCACAGGGCATCAAATCCCTTTGAATTAAAATAGACTGGATTGATGTTATCTGCCCAACAGGCAGGGCAGAGCTGCTGGATATGTGATTCCAGCACTCAAAGAGGGCGGGTGGCTGGTTTGACAGGCACCAGGCTGCCCCTATCGACTCTGTGAGCCACTTGGACTCGAATGTCCACCGGCTCCTCTGACACAAGATCCACTCCAGCTATTAGTAGTCCGACTTAGACCCTTTGAAATAAGAGTAAGGGTTCAATCTAACATCAAACAGTTTCTCAAAACAGTCAGAGATTGAGCTTTAAGAGCATCCTGAGGTGGACCTTTGGTTCAGGTTTGTTGAGTATTGATTAGTTCCATGTGCTCAATAAAACCGCAATGTTATGGCTCATTTTACAGAGTGGCCTGCACTGCAGCGTATTTGTCATTACTGTGTTTGCAGCAAAATGAAAAGAGTGCATCCCCTTTTCTGTTTGTTTATTTTGTTCATAAGATTTTGCTTTCATTAAGAAACCCATTCGGTATTGCCACTGATGTCGTAATCATGATCTTGTGTTTCTGTTCTATGTTTGATTTTCACACTACTATTTTGTCACTGTGCCCTATTCCCCTATAGCCCTTTTGTTGGAGAGCTTTTATTATTTTTATATACATAGATGTAGATGTTTAAGATATCTCCTATACTCCCTTCTATTTGTAATTTCTCTTTATACAGAGATGTCCCTGTCCCACACACAGCATTTGCCTGTTTGCCTGTGTGTGTGTGTGTGTGTGTGTGTGTGTGTGTGTGTGTGTGT